>PVJA010012632.1:0-44544 GCA_004027025.1 Myocastor coypus | reverse complement strand
TTGTTTGTTTTAGTTTTTTTGTTTTTGTGGTACCAGGGATCAAATATGGGACCTTGGCTCAACAGGCAGGCACTTAACTGCCACTGAGCTATATACCTAGCCTCAAAATTTTGAGCATTATTTCTCTTAGAATACGGGTTATTTGCAGTTTAGGTAGCTGGCAAAAATGTCAATGTAGATTTCTGGGACAGTAGTTTAGTTCCATAGTAGGCTTAAGAGTCTATATAAGCGTTTTGTTTTGTTTTTGCTTTCACTTTGTTGACACGGTCTTTTGCCAACAATACATTGTGCAGCCCAAACTGGCCTGGAACTCACAGTGATCCCCGCCTCAGCCTCACAAGTGCTGGGACTACAGGCGTGGAGCAGCACAGCCGGCTTTCGGTGCTTCTTCAGGCAGACCGTACAGGGTTCTATCACCGTAGGCCCTAGATTGACATTGGTGGGTGTGCTGGGGCCAGTCAGGAGTCTTTTTGCTGCTTGTTTGAGCTTTACCTGCTGACAGATAGACAGGGCATTAGACTCGTGTGAGCCACATTCCTGCTGTTCCGGGCATTTGAGGTATCCATTCTTTCTCCACCCTCACTCCTTGGTCTGTGAAAAACTTATCTTCCATTGTGCCAGAAAGGTTGGGGGGTTCCTGGATTACAGTGTGTGAGGTGCACAGTGAGAAATTGTTTTTGTTTTTTAATTTTTTTATTTTTATTTAATTTTGTTTGTTTGTTTCAGAACTTTTGTTTGTTTGTTTGTTTGTTTGTTTTTATGGCCGGCTCAGCCTGCCCTGAGGTCAGGGCTGACCCAGCATGTGGTGCCAGGGATCGAACCGCAGTCCCTACAGCCCCCCAAGCTTTCCTAAGCAGGCGCTTTAGACCACTCAGCCATCCTGCCAGGCCCCCACAGTGAGAAAATGTTGTGAAGCCTCTGGTTAGCTTTGAAGAATGAAAAATCAGGGTTTTTTTCCTCTATTTTGAATCATAATTTTCAAAAAAAAATGCATAGTAAAAACAACCTATGAATATAATAATCATATTTTCGGAAAAATCAGTGTAAAATAGTACTTGATTTTTACTCTGACTTTACATTAGGAGCCTACAGCCAGTAAATCACTGGAGAAGCCCGAAGGATCTGAAAAACAAAAAGAAGAGATTGATTCCATGTCTAAAGACACTACTAGTCAACACAGACAGCATCTTTTTGATCTTAATTGCAAAATCTGCATAGGTAATTAGAAATTTTTCTTCCTATAATGTTACATTCATTGTTAAAGAGGGAGTACTTCAATACTGTTCTAGTTTTTGCAGGGCAGTACTCACCTAGCATTTTTGAGCAGCAGTGTGCTTTTATGGGAATTTCTTTTTTAGTATTGAGGTATACTGTGATGTATTAGTTTAGTTTAATATTTAGAGTTTAGAGCTTATTGAATTATGTGTGATCTCTACCTCCTGACCCTGTGAGAGTCAGATCATTTACTAATACCATACCCATTTAAGGATCATCAGTTTCCTTTCATGAGTTTGTAGCTCAGTTCTTTTTACAGCACTAATGATACTCCAGTGTTTGGATGTCCCACCATTTATTTGAATATGTTGGTTTGCAGCTCTAAGTAAAACAGCTATAAACAGGAAAAATTTCTTACATGGGTGCAAGCTTTTATCTCTTGGGTAAATATCTGTGAGGGTAAATACAGGGAATGCAGTTGTTGGATCATTTAGTGTGCTTATTTTTATAAGAAACTTAGTCTTCCAAAGTGGCTGCACCACATTTTTATATTCCTGTCAGCAGCAGTGAGATTTCCTCATGGTCTGCATCCTGAGCGGCATTTGCTGATGTCAGTGTTTAGATTTGGGCATCCTGGTAGGTAGGTAGGTAGGTAGGTAGGTAGGTAGGTAATAGTATCTCATTTAGTTTTGATTCCCTGGTGGTGTGATGTTTGGCATCTTTTCCTACGCCTGTTTGTATTTGTACATCTCTTTGATTAGGTATCTGTTCACATCTTTTTCCTGCTTTCTCACTGGTTCATTTTTTTCCTGTTCTGAGTTCTGAGAGTTTTTTGTGTGTTTTGGTTCTATCAGATAGAGCTTTTGGAAGTGCTTTCTCACAGTTGATAGCTGTGTCTCATTTTCTTGACTTTTTTTTTTTTTTTGTCTTTTTGAGACAGGGTCTCGCTATGCAATTCAGGCTGGCCTTGAGCTCACTTTTGTAGTCCAGGCTGGTCTTGAACTCGCACCGATCCTCCTGCCTCAGCCTCCCGAGTGCTGGGATTACAGGTGTGAGCCACCACGCCCAGCTCTTGACATTATTTTTTACAAAGCAGAAATGCTTAGTTGTAGCAGTCTAGCCAATTCCCTCCTTCTAGTGGAGGTCACACCTGATGTGTTTTCTCAGTGCCATGTCCAAGCTCTTCTACATCCACGTCTGTGTTACCTGTCATAGTTTTGTGTTTTACATTAGGTTTCTGTTCCATTTTGAGTTAATTTTTGTGGAGAATGAAAGGTTTGTATCTGGACAAATCTTCTAGGGTGTGTGTATGTGTCTTCGCTTGTGTGTAGTTGTTCCAGCACAATTTGTTTAAAAGACTTTTTTCTCCATTCTGATTATCTGTTTTCCTTGTTAAAGGTCAGATATAATTAATTGGGCTTTTGCTGTACCCACCTCCAACAACCCCACCCTTTATGCTGATGTATTCTTGCTTATACAAGCACAGTCTGACTACTGTCCTTTGAAGCTGGGTTTCTCTTGATGTGGGTCTTCCTTGTTATGTTGTTTACACCAGGTCTTCTGCTCAGAAATGATGTTGCTATGTATGTTCTTATTCTTGATCATTGAGTAAACATTTGGTGAATTGTTTGTGTGAAGTACTTTGCTGAGTGTGAGGAGTACATTGGTTTAAAAACAAGTCTGATTTCTCTAGCTTTAAGAAGTAAAGACAGCCAGGTACCAGTTAGTGGAGGACACTTGTGTGTTTGAGGCCTCACCTGCACTGGTGTGTGGGAATCTTGCCTGAAGAATTAACATGTAAGCAGAGATGTGAAAAGTTGAGAAAAATTTCTGCAGAGAGAGGGCAAGCACTCTCTTTAAGTACTGTGAATGATGTGAGCTTGATTTGAATTGAAGAAAAGGAGAGGCACACATGATTTGTTTGAAGACATACTTGTAGATCCCATTTGCAAGTGTCTCAGAGTTACTATTTTTAAACTTCAGATTGTGAGGCAGCAGAATCAGTTTAGTAAGTAGTGACCAGCACTGTAAAATGAAGACGAATAGTTTTTAAGTCTTAGTATATGAAGTGGCACCACACTGTATGTATACTCACAAGCTACTGCAACATACACAGCCCAGATTTATTTTACAGAGTTCTATAAATACTTTTTTTTTTTTTTTTTTTTTTTTGTCTTCTTGAGACAGGGTCTTCCGATGCAGTTCAGGCTGGCTTTGAGCTCGCTTTTGTAGCCCAGGCTGGTCTCGAACTCATAGTGATCCTCCTGCCTTAGTCTCCCAAGTGTGGGATTACAGGTGTGCGCCACCACACCCGGCACTGACACTTCTTGTTATTATTGGATTTTGATGTACTTGAGGTAAAAATTTAAATCAGGAAACCTATATTATTTTCTTGTTTTCCTTAGATTGTTTATCATCTTTTTCTTAATTTTTTATGCCAGTAAGGAATTATGCTGAATTCATGTTTATCACATGTTCAATATTTAGAGGGTAATATTTGTAAAATAATATTAAAGAGAAATTAAGTATAATGAGGTGGAATCCTGTGCAGTGTCCTGAGACTTGCACTTAGGCCCTGTGGAAGAGTGTGTCCAGTGGGAGATCGCTGACCGTGGGCCTTGTTCTTAAGCTGAAGGGTGAGTTTATTATGAGCAGAGAGGGGATGACAGTGACTTTGGACATTACCCTAGTAACGGGATGGCCATTCAGTGAGTCAGTCAGAAAGCCCAAGTAACTTGACATAGTTCAGGTGGATTAAGTTATAAAATTGTAGTTAACAGTAGTAATTATTTGAGTGTTTCCTGCCTTTAGGTCGAATGGCACCACCTGTAGATGATCTTTCTCCAAAAAAGGTCAAAGTTGTTGTTGGAGTAGCTCGAAAACATTCGGACAATGAAGCAGAAAGTATAGCCGATGCATTGTCTTCAACTTCAAATATTTTGGCTTCTGAATTCTTTGAAGAGGACAAACCAGAGTCTCCAAAGTCAACATTCTCTCCCGCTCCACGGTGGTTTTCTACTATACTTTTTATAATAATTATAGGCTTTCACTAAATTATACTTTAAAGCCTTTGAAAACAGTAAAATGACTTTCTTAATGACTTTTCTTTTGGGAAAGTTTCTGTATTTTCCAGTACTCTATAAACTAATGGAAATAAAAGAGTAAGACTGAAAGTTAATTTTAAGTGGTTAGAGTGAGAGATATCTGAGTTTGGGCACTTGGCCCCTTGTTTTGGTTGCCCCAAGAGCCAGGGGCTAGGTTATTAGAGAAAATTGGCTTGCATATCTCTGCTGCTTGGTCTGCATAAGGCAGGCAAAGGATAGCTTTAAATTGGACCTTAATGACTGTCTTAGTTACTTTTTGCTTGTTGCTGGGACAAATACCCAAGACTCAAAATGAAGGAAGGAAAAGTTTATTTAGCTCACAGTTACTGAAGGTTTCAGTCCATATTCGGCTGGCCCAAGGGTGAGAGGAACAGAGCAGAGAGAATCCAGTTCATGGCAGCGGAACAGCAACAAAATGGTGGCAGAGGTAGCCAACCAAACAGGGCAGCAGAGAGCAACAGCAACAGCTAGAGCTCCAGTCTGTCTCTCCGTGTCTCTTTATATTACATCCAGGCTCTCCGCCTTAGCCTCCGCCTTAGGCTACACCCATAATCCCATCAGTACTAAAACCCATAATCCCCGGGATCATGGATAAAGTCTCAAACTCTAGAAGTCCCCGCCCAATGAGGACATGAGGCTTTGGGGGTACAACTAAACATAACCATAACAATGACTAAGTAGAAAATGGACTTATTGTGTGTCTTTAGGCTGCTAACATTATAATAACATTTTCTAGTCCAGAGATGCCTGGAACTGTTGAAGTTGAGTCTACCTTCCTGGCTCGATTGAACTTCATCTGGAAAGGTTTTATCAACATGCCTTCTGTGGCAAAATTTGTTACCAAAGCCTACCCAGTATCTGGCTCATCTGAATACTTGACAGAGGTACTCTTCTGCCCTTCTGTGCCTGGCTTGGCCATATTTATTCCTGAGAGCAGTAGGCAGGAAAAGTGTCTGTCTGTCTGTCTGTCTGTCTGTCTGTCTGTCTGTCTATCTGTTTATCTATCATCTATCTATATATCTTTTTTAAAATAAAAAAAATGTACTAATAATCCTTGAATAGTTCAGTTCTACAATTGCTTTTTACAGTTGTAGAAAACTTTACTCTCAGAGTTTTAGACCTGTGTGCCTAATATTCTTAGGATGTACTTCATCTTGTCTGAGAATTCAAATAATGTGTGTTCTGCATGGTACCAAGTTTGTCTTTTAATGTTGATTTACATAAAAGAGTGACATAACTGTGACCTTTAGAATTAGTCTCTCAAAAAGGTTTTTCATTGTTAAACTTAAATTTTCCCATATGTTTACTTTTCTCCAGCTTTGTCACTGGACTCCTCTGTTTTGTGAATGCGGTATTCAGTCCTATAAGATGCAGCCATCGTTGCTGCTCTGACAACCTTGGTTGGTACTTGAGGGAACAGGGAGAGTCTATTATATGGTGTTTAAGGAAGATAAGAAACAGTAGCATCGTGATATTTTAATTAATGACAAAGATGTGACAAATTAAAATAATTTTAAAGGAAATTATTTTTTGTGCATCTTTAATGCAAGGAAAATAAATCAGTACATATGTTGAGATCATATTTGCTGCTATGTTCACTCATGTCTTAATGTTGACCGTTTTTATTCATTCTCAGTTTGCTAACCATAAAGATAAAAAAACTTCAGAAAAATTTTTTTTCAGTATTTATTTGTTTATTAATTTCTTGCAGAACCAATGATTGAACTCAGGCCCTTGCGCGTGCCAGGCAAGCGCCTATTCTGCAGAACTGTCTCCAGCCCCTTTTTCAGTATTTTAAAAAGCATAAATCATATGAATATGTGTTCTCTATAATTCACAAACTTTTGATTAGGCCGAAACTAAAGTAATATTACTTACCTGGTGCTGATTAATTTCACATTTGTCTTTTAATTATTGATTACATTTTGCATTTACATACAGTTTTCTTGGTAAATTACAATTATGTTAATTTTGTAAGAGAAAAATAGATGAATGTTTATGTAAACGTTCTTTTTGACGGTATGTTTAGAAATTAATCTGATTAGATCATGATGCAGCCAACTTTTAAACTGCAGGCTTAAATCAACAGCTTCTAACATTGTCAGTTTTACCAATAACCCACTACGATTATTGAGCATTGGATTATGTATACAACTTCTTTCTCTTAGTTCAATAAAAAAAATTTTTTTTACCAATAATGATTAGAAAAATTACAATGTCTATACCCTGTGCTCTGTATAACTAATAGGAGGAGAACAATATGCATTGTATCAAATTTTGCAAATGTACTACTATCACATTGTTATTTCTTATTAAAAGTAGTAAAAAAAAAAGAAAATTAGATTTTGTTGAACTATGGAAACATAAAGTTATAATTTTCCTAAGACATAATATCTGTGTAGTTGCTTTCTAAAACTTCACTTGTGCTTTCTAGTTATTTTTAGTTTGAGATTAAAAATCATGAAGTATTTATTTTTGTCTTTTTGAGACAGGGTCTGGCTATGCAGTTTAGGCTGGCCTTGAGCTCACTTTCATAGCCCAGGCTGGTCTTGAACTTGCAGCAGTCCTCCTGCCTCAGTCTCCCAAGTGCTGGAGTTACAGGGATGCACCACCATGCCTGGCTAATCATGAAGTATTTACAGTAATTAGTGATTTAAATAAAGTGAATTGATTTTTTTTTTTTTTTTTTTTTGGTACTGGGAAAGTATTTAGAATATTCTTAATTGATTTTATGCTTAGCTGTCTTTTCAGAAAGATTGTGCCTTTAACAAAAGGTACTCACACTGTTAATGCAGTAAAACTTGCATTATTACAGTGTTATTTTCCTCTGTGCTGAAATAAAGCTTCCTACTTAAACTTGATAGCCTCTGAAATTTAGCTTTTTATGATTAGGGAGTCCCCTTGTGTAATAATACCATACAGAAGAACAGAAAACTTCAGGAGAGAACCATCTCAACATGTTGACCTGTTGTAACTTTCTCAACTGTTAATGTGATGTTTGCTACCACTTTGTGTTTATGGCTATGCCTGGAATGGCCAGATTTTTTCTTAACAACCATATTTTAGGCATCATTTATTTGGAGTTGGTATTTGAGGTAGAAGATAATTGCTGTCTCTGAACTGTGTTAAATTTCTAGTGCTATTTGTTCACTTTGTGTGGGGGGCTAGGATTGAACTTAGAGTTAAGCACAATCTCTTACTGCTGAGCTATTACCTGTAACTTTCACTTTTATAAATTATAATATTATAATAAAGATATTCCATAACTGTTGTTCACCTTTTCTTTCCTTTCTTTTTTTTTTGTTTAATATAGGATCTACCAGATAGTATTCAAGTAGGTGGCAGGATATCACCTCAGACAGTTTGGGATTATGTGGAAAAAATAAAAGCATCAGGAACTAAGGTGAGAAAACTTTCTTTCATAGTACCAGCTTAGGAATTGATGACACAATTCGCTCCTCTGGAGTCCCTATGGAGTGCCTAAGGCCTTCCGTGCGTGGGAGCTACTATATGCACCTTAACAAAGCTGAGGCCATTTGCTAGGGCTCCAGCAGCTCAGCATTCCCTTTCACTGTCTGCCTATGATAAGCTTTATCTGGGGCTTCTGTCAACATTTTTGCAGAAATACTTAAGTCATTTGCTTAAGTTAAGGCATAACTAAACGTTTGCAAGAAAGACATAGTAACTCAAATGGCATGCTCTTTTTTCCTCTTTTGTGTGGTAGCCGTCCCCGCCCGTTTTTCCTAAATGGAGTGCTTGTAGTAGATTTGTATCTACATCTAGCTCTGGTTTCTAAAGTTTCCCTTGCCTCTTGTCAAACATGCTTTTGGAAACTCCAGAAATGACTCTTCAGTTTTCAGTTGCCATTCCGAATAGCATGATGGGATCTTGCTCCCTTCTGCTTTCTCCCACCCAGAGAGTTAGTTTTGTCCACTGTGTCTGTCTTGAGGCTGTGTGTGCTTCCTGAGTGTTGTCACTTAGTACTGTCGTGGCTCTCAGGGGAGTTGTCTTGGCATCCTAAAGACCTGTGACTTTCACTTTGTTGCTGGTGACTTCAAAGCACAGAAGTGGTGATGCTGGTGATTTGACTATACTATATTGTTGGGATTGTTTTATTATTAATCTCTGCCATACTTAGTTCATACATTTAACATGTATGATAAAGTATCATATATATATATACATATATATATGAAAAATATATATATAATTTAGGGATGGGGAGATAGATCAGCAGTCTAAACACTTACCTGGACAGCACAGGGACCTGGGTTTGAGGCGTGGTACTGCATGCTGTGCTGGCTCCCCCAGGCGTTCTGTGCTGGCCACTGAGGTGTGGTGGTGCATGCCCATAATCCCAGCCCTGGGGAGGCTGTGAGCTGCATAGGGAAACCCTGTACCAAATAAGTATATGTGGTTCAGTACTGTCTATGCTTCAAGGTTTTACTAGGGACCTTGAAACATTCGTCACAGATAACTGAGAGACTTGTATAATTACATAGTGGGTTGATGGTGCTAAATCCTGTTAATTCACAACTTTCCAAGAACATTAGCCACTCTGTAGAGGTTATAACATTGGAAGTAAGGTCATATTTATTACACATATCAAAAGACTGGGTTACAGTATCTCTGCCTCGTAGAAGTTACTTAAGGCCCTAACTCATTAATCATCTTGAACCTCATTTATGTAAATTTTTTATGAAAATGTTAGTTGATCAGCAAAGATCTTAAGTATTGTTGTTGTCTCTTAGTGTTTGCATCTGTTTTGAAGTTTGTAAACTGTACTATAAAATCTAATTGAGAAATAGTATTTAAAACCATGCTATTTTTGGATTATTCTTTTAAACAGCTGTTTATTTTCTTAAATAGGAAATTTGTGTGGTACGTTTCACACCAGTAACTGAAGAAGATCAAATTTCTTACACATTGCTGTTTGCATACTTCAGCAGCAGAAAGCGCTACGGAGTGGCTGCTAACAATATGAAGCAGGTTAAAGATATGTACCTTATTCCTTTGGGTGCCGCAGATAAAATTCCACACCCTCTTGTGCCTTTTGATGGACCTGGTAGGTATATGTTCTAACCCTAGAGTAACCTTGGAGTAAAGTAGGAAGAGCACAGCCAACAGAATGACTGCTTTGTCTTTGGGGATCCAGCCTTGTAGATAAGGCTTGACAGACCTAGGTGTTTATTTAATATCTTGTGATAAACTCAGTGCAAGATGTTTTATACAGTGGTTGAAAATGACAGTTGATGTTTTTCGTCTTGTACAGGCCTTGAGCTGCATAGACCTAACCTGTTGTTGGGTCTGATCATTCGTCAGAAGCTGAAAAGGCAGCACAGCGCCAGTGCTGGCACTTACCACACAGCTGAGGCTGCTGAGAGTGCACCAGTAGCCTTGCCGCCTGAAAAGAAAGCTAAAGTAGAAGCTGCTCCAGAGGAAACGCCAGAAGAAGAAAATGACTTTTTTAATTCCTTTACAACTGTATTACACAAGCAGAGAAATAAGCCTCAGCAGACTCTTCAGGAAGACCCCCCGTCAGCAATTGAACCTTCGATGGAAGTCACCAAACAGGAGCCACCAAAACCTTTACGATTTCTTCCTGGAGTGTTAATTGGGTGGGAAAATCAACCGTCTGCTTTGGAATTAGCAAATAAACCTCTTCCTGTGGATGATATACTTCAGAGCCTTTTGGGGACCACTGGCCAAGTGTGTGACCAGGCTCAGTCAGGGGTGGAACAGAACACTGTTAGAGAAATTCCATTTATAAATGATCAAACTAACCCCAAAACGGAAAAAGCAGATAAATTGGAAGTAATAGATGGTGAAGCCAAGGAGGTAAAACTTACAGTAGACGGTCTTTCAGAATCTGTGGGTAAACCAGGAGCAGGGGGAGGCGGAGGAGGCGGGGCAGGAGAAACATCACTAGTGGGTTCCTCTGCTGTTTCTCCAGGGCCCTGGACGAGCCTTAGTCTCAGAGGCAAGCCACCAGATGTTTCTACAGAAGCATTCTTAGCAAATCTGTCAAAACAAGAAGAAACTGTGGAAAATAAAGAGAGAACATTAAAAAGACAGCTGCTGCAAGATCAAGAAAATAATTTGCAGGATAATCGGACTTCCGATGGTTCTCCAGGCAGATCTAATGCCGGAAAAGGAAACACAGATGGGAGTGCGAGTTGCAGTGAGAATCTTGTTGCTAGTACAACAAGGTCTCCGCAGTTTATTAATCTGAAAAGGGATCCTAGGCAAGCAGCGGGACGGAGTCAGCCGGTAATTGCTTCAGAAAGCAAAGATGGCAATGGTTGCCAAAATGGAGAAAAGCATGCTCTCTCTGATTTGCCACACAACAAGGAGCAAGTGACGGAACATACCGGTGTGGAAGAAAAGTCGTCGGCTACAGAGCAAATCTCATGTGCTCAGCAGAGTGATAGCCTAAAGGTTGCACAGAGTTCACCATCAGAAAACACACCTTCCCAAACAGAACCAGCAAAATCCTTACAGGAGGACATTTTAACGCAGAATATTGAAACTGTACACCCGTTTAGAAGAGGAATAGGTGCAACAACATCTCATTTTGAACTTGGAAACACATGTCAATCAGAATTTCCTCCCAAAAGTATCGGCTTCACTCCCAGAAGTGCCAGCCCCAGAACAGGTGTGAACTTGTCAGCCATGAGGCCCCAGCAGCCAGGCCTCCAGCATCTCAAATCCAGCCCTCCAGGGTTTCCATTTGCAGGGCCACCTAACTTCCCCCCACAGAGCGTGTTTGGGTTTCCACCACATTTGCCGCCTCCACTACTTCCCCCTCCCGGCTTTGGCTTTCCTCAGAATCCAGTGGTTCCCTGGCCACCTGTGGTTCACCTCCCAGGCCAGCCACAGCGTATGCTGGGGCCACTTTCACAAGCATCAAGGTACATAGGCCCCCAGAACTTTTACCAGGTTAAAGATGTTCGGAGACCAGAAAGGCGCCACAGTGACCCTTGGGGTAGTCAAGACCAGCCACCACTGGATCGGCCATTTAATAGGGGGAAAGGGGATCGCCAGAGATTTTACAGTGATTCACATCACTTGAAAAGAGAGCGCCATGAGAAGGAATGGGAACAAGAATCCGAAAGGCACAGGCGCAGAGACAGAAGCCAGGACAAAGACAGGGACAGAAAGAGAGAGGAAGGGCACAGAGACAGGCCGCGGTTCCTGCATGGCGATCGAGGGGCAGACGGAAAAGGGGGCAGAGAAAGTAGAAGCGCAGAAAAGAAACCAGACAAACTCAAAAGTGAAGACCATGAGAAGGACAAAGATCGAGAGAAAAGCAAACACAGGGAGGGGGAAAAGGACAGGGAGCGCCACCACAAGGATAGGGACCATGCCGACAGAGCTAAAAGCAAAAGGTAAAATCTGCAGGCTGCCCCAGGATGCCGTTCATGCCCCTGCTGAACGTTGTTCGGTTCTCCAGCTGCCTGCCGTGATTGTCCCATCTTCTGAACTCCTGCTGTCGGGCTTATGGGAGGCCCGACGCCATCTGCCATGCGGAGTGCTCTGCGCCAGCGCCCTTCGTCCCTTCACACTGAACCTAGCGATAGGAATTTCGTATTTTTAAAAGTTTTACATTGCTGTATATTCAAAGATTTGTCTTATTAATATGCAATAAAGGCTTAGAAATTTTAGTTTTTATTCCTTGGTAAATATAGTTCACTATGGAAAATATTTACTGCCTCTAGTGAGTGACTATTGGAGAGTCATGTGTGCTCTGTAAGTTTAAAGTTGCACTGTTTTTAAAGAAACTAGAATGGCAACAAAAAGCCAGGCAACTTTGTAACTGTACTAACCATTCAGCTGAGCAGTTTTTGACCAAGAACCAGAAGTCCAAGGAGTACATTTGCTACTTTAATCTGCGCTCGCTGAGGACATGGCGCCAGCCACACGGTAGCCTTGTGGTCAGCTGTTGCTTTGCTTTTCATTTTTTGACTCTTCAGACTTGAATACTTAAGCTTGTACATGGTCTTATGTTCTGCTGTCCTTTTTACTGTAAAATGTAAATATTTTAAGGGATATTTTGATTCTAAATATGATAAAAGAATTTCTCATCTATTTTGTGTGTGTGATTGAAATTCAGTAGTAAAATAGTCTGTTCTTTAAATTTTAAAGCTTTAGTTACCTTTACATGTTCTCTTACTCAGTCAAGAGCATCTCTACCTAGCTATGTCAGTTATTAGACTGGGGGTGCAGTAATCTTTAAATTTTAGAGGTCTTAACCTCTGAGATAAATTAGTATTCTAAAGAGGGTAGGATTTAGAACTGTCAGTGAGAAACAGACTATATCCTTCTTAATACATTTCTTGGACACTTGTACACCATAAATTTCATTACACTGAGGCACCATTATAAGATCACAGAACTTCAGTGAGCTATCTCTTGAATCTTTTCATGAAATGCCTGATTAACCTTGATTTCTTTACAGGGCAACGGTGGTGAACCTACAACATGCAGTGGGTTATTTGTACTGTTGAAAAAGGTCTGCTGTCGCTGTTACAGAGCAATTGGGCAGCATAATATGCCAGTTTTACTTCACATAGAAAGCACATGAAGGCAATGTTATTCTGGTTTTTTTTTTTTTTTTTTTGGTGGGACCAGGGTTCGAACTCACGACCTTGCACTTGCCCAGCAGGCACTTGTGCCTCGGAGCTATCTCCCCAGCCCCTAGGCAATGTTATTCTGATTTACCCCCTAAAATACTTACTACATTCATCTCTATAATGTAGAGTAACAGCGATCAAATGATGCTGAGACCCAAATGGAAGAGATCAGTGTTGTTAAACTACGTGTACCAATGAAGGAAAATAACAATGGCCACAAAATTGTTTTCCTGAAGTTTAGGATTACACTTAAAAATAGTTTTGCAGCTAAATTGGCCTTGCAGATTTCATTAGAGTGAGGCTCAGAATAAAATAAACTTATAACAACTTGCAAAACTTGCTTTTTAGAAAAGTCCTTTGAAGTTTATCATGAAATACAAAATGTCAAAAGTATTTGAGATCTGGTTCATTACCATCTTTTTTTTTTTTTTTTTTTTTCATTACCATCTTTTTAAGATGCACTTAAACTTGGTCTGTGTACTTCAGATATACACCTACTGTTAAAAAAATAAGGTTAAACTTAGCCATGCACAAGCAGTTTCATGTTAAAAGGCCCATTTTATGTCACACTTCAAGTATAAACACATGCTACTGTTTTCTCTTATTTACTATGGCTTAGATATTCCTGATTCATTTGTCCTATAACTTCAGTCAGCATAGGCAGTGTCACAGTTCTCTGGTAGATGTGTATATCCTGGACTCTGGCACATCTATAAACAGGTTACACAGAAAAGGGAATTAAGGTGACAGATGGAATGTGGAACACTGCAATTGTGGCATGTGGGCAAGTGAGTGTCCCAAGGGTCTGCAGAAGTCAAGCAAACAGGTCAGGCAGTGTCAACAATGTGGGAAAAGGCTCGGCCTCACTTGGTGGATCAAGGAAAGTGGCTGACCTCCGGGAGTAGCAAAGTAAGGAAACATGTCCTGAAGTCTCCACGGAAGAACAGTTGGCCATGCGGATACCTTGACACTGCCTTGCTCGGCGAGGTCTGCACCAGATTTCTGTTCCCACAACTCTTAAGACAATTGAGTGGTTTTATTGTAATTTTGTCATAGCGGCAAAAGAAAATAGACTGACAGTCCTTCTAAAATGGATGCAGAGAACAGTAAACATTTGATTTCTCTTGCTCAAAATAGGTCATGAGAAGTTGGTACTGTTTTTAAAAAGATACTAAATACACCCTAATCCTTTTGATTACTGTTTCACATACTGGGTCACTCACTCAGTGTCTTAAACACTCCTGGTTTTTCTTTTTAAACATCTCTAGTGTTACGAGATTTTATTGGTACAATGGTCACATCAGTTTGTACCAGGACGTAATACAACTTGATCTTTGTTTCCATCCCCTTACCCCCTTTCCCTCATTTACAAAGCTCTTGTTTCTACCATCTCCTTTCTTCATTTTGACTTTTTCATCTGTCTCCCTTACTTTGTTCCCATCCTCATGTGCACATTTTCTTCCTGTTATATAGGAACACTTGGTTTCTCATACCAGAGAAATAGTGTGCTATTTACACGAGTATCTGATTTATTTCACCTAGGAGTATGGTCTCATAGTGCATCCATTTATTTGTGAGTATCTCGACCATGTCCTCCTTTATAGTAGAGTAGCACTCCATTGTATAAGATGTCACTTCTTTATCCATGTACCAGTGGATGGGTAGACATTTGGGATGCTTCCAAGATTAGGCTGTTACAAACTGTCATTGTAAACAGGTGTGTATGTATTGCTGTGGTATGATGCTTTTAATTTTTTTCAGAAAGACATTTAAGGAGAGGGGAATAGAGTCAAATTGTGTGTTTCATTTTAAGGGATTTGAAACCATTTTGGAGGAATTCGCATATGAACTGACAAGGTAGTGAATCCAATGTGAATGCTCAGTATCCTCAATGTTTTTACATTTTCTGTGAGATAATTAGCTTTGTATGTATATATTATCTTTGTACAGTATTCCTTAAGCAAATATTCTAAATTAATGATTTTTAGGCACTTAAAAAGGAATTGTTCTAAAACAATTGCCATCCTATGATTGGGATAAATTACTTGATAAAAGTTCTTGTTTACAGTCAACATTTTCAGAAGCATCATCTAGTATTTATAGTAAAATTACCTTAAAGCTCTTGAATGTGTAATTTTTATTTCATGCTGGAAAAGTATCATTCTGGAAAAGTGTATCATGCTTGAAAAGTGTATTTCATGCTGGAAAAGCGTATCACATAGGAAATCTTCAGAACCACCAGTGAGATGGTAAGAGCAGGAGTGATGTTGGCGACTTGCTACACAGTTGGCAGAGTTTTAAGGTGAGATGAAAAACGGCCGTGCTCTACAGGAGAAGCTGTCGCAAGCAGCTTTCAGTTCTTCCACACTTATTTCCTCCTCGTCTTGGAAGTCAGTGAGGGGCAGCCTGAGGAAGGGTCAGCCGTAGAGCGCCTGCGCCATGGTACTGAAGATGTGCTGGCACCTGGGCGTAAGGTCGCGGCCGCGAGAACCCGGGAGCTGGAAGAGGCGACCTTGCTGGTTTCAGGACCCCCACCCTTGAAAATTGTCAGAAACATTAGAAATTAAGAACCCAAAACCTCCAAAGTAAGTCACGTTAGAGGCATGCCATGGTTTTCCTGTTTGTCTGAAGTCAGCTGGATCTTTAAAAATTTATTTCTGCCTTTAATGTTTTATTTGAATATATGGTGAGGTGTGGCTTAACACATATTTATCAGTGGAAAAGGGAGAATTTGAGATTCCCTGAAAAGATCGTGGCACCCTTGGGGAGGTGCAGCTTTACGTGGCGAAGGGGCACGATATTACAGCTCGTGACCAAAGGCGTTGGAGTCATGCCTAGACAGCTCCAGTGGCCTTCCACGGAATGATCTTGGCTTCATGCACAGCAGGCCATAGCGGATGCGCCTCCCTGTCAGGTGGCTCCGATGGGAGTTTTGTTACTACAAAGACTAACGAAAGATTCATGTGTACCTCCAGTGGTCCAGCTGCTCAGTGGAGCAGCCATGCATGGACCACTGGTGCTTCCGGCCTGTGGAGCATGTTAGGGTTGATGACTGCTGAAAGAAGAGCACTTGCCTCAGCTTCCTAAGTGGCGCAGTGATCTGAGCCAATCCAAGTTGGGGTGAAGGATAGCTGGCTCGGCCTGCCCTGCGGATGGGGCTGGCGCAGCATGTCGTGCTAGGGATCAAACCATGGTCCCTGCGGTGGCCAAAGCTTGCCTAAGCAGGCACTTTAGACTACTCAGCTATCTTGCCAGCCCGAAGGTTTGTTTCTCAAACATTGCTGGAGTTGTCTTGAGTTGCTTCTGTTTAAAAGAAAAGAAATTATTGAAGCAATTTGTACACACCGTGCAAGTCTGGTTTACTGGTTACCACGTAGTCTAATGTTATGGGAACAGTATGCCTCCGAGCACTTTGTCAGCCCCATGTTTGCTCGTAAGTTCTTCTAAAAGGTGCAGCTTTCTAATTGTGATGGCTAAAGAGTAAAGACAGCAGAGTTACTGTTCAGGTGGTTAAATAACTTATTCCCTGTGCATTGGCCAGAATCTACAGATATTAGCATGTTAATTATGCCCTCATTCCTAACTTGTGTAAATTCTTGTCTTCATTCTTTATGATGGATAATTACATGTTTTTTCTCTTTACATAATGCTTATTACCAAGATTTTTCTTGTTCTGTGACCTTATTATTCCAGTTAGTTACGTGTTGTCAGTTACTTGTGGTGAAATAGTCATAAATATAAAATGCTAAAAATGAGAATGCTAAGCAAAAACAGTAGTTACCTTCTAGCCTGCAGTGCTGGCATAGGAGTGGGAAGCGAATTCCATCAGTACCTTGTGTTTAGTGAAAATGTACTTTCCCAGGCTGTTAGTGGTGCATATATCAGCAGAGCTAGATTAAGTATTTATCATTGGTTGGAGACAGGCTTGCTATGTAGTGCAGACTGGCCTTCAGCTCACTTGTGTAGCTCAGGCTGGCCTCAAACTTTTTTTTTTTTTTTTTTTTTTTTTTTTTTTTTTTTTTTTTTTTTTTTTTTTTGTCAGAACTGGGGATTAAACTAAGGTGCTTGTGCTTGCCAGCTAAGCGCTTATTCTACTGAGCTATCTCCACAGCCCTGGCCTCAGATTCTTGGCAGTTCTCCTGCCTCAGCCTCCTGAGTGCTGGGCTTACAAGTATGCCTTTCTACTCCCAGCTGTAGTCATAAATGGTTTTAGGCCCAATTTTGAGATCCATACACTTGCACAAACAAGCGTAAATGAAGTTTAGCTGTAAATTTTGATCAGTATTTGACACCTGGTTTCCTAAGACGTACGAACAAAATGCGGTGGTCTTTACTTTTCCCTAGAGAAACCTTTTAATCCATTTCTGCATTTCTTAGGGTATTTGCCTTCATAAGGTATATGCATACTATTATTTGCCTTCATAAGTAACATGTGTATACTATTATACAAGTTTCAGATATTTTAGATCTGTTGATGTCTTACTATGAAAGTGAAAGATTTGCCTGTGACCAGTCTTCTGTCTGCCTCACATTCTCTGTTTCTACATTTATGCAGTTAGTTTCTAGTTTAAGACCGTATTAGGTCTTACATTATTATAGTCACATAAATATTTATACCTGTGAGCCAAGTAGTATGATATACATACATTTCTTTATTTTATCTTGGTTAATGTCTTATTTTTCTTGTATCCAATTCATTCCTGTTTTAATTATTAAAGATTCACAGGTTAATAAACGCTAAATGAACTAATGGAATTAAAACAATTCAAATATAAATTAGTTCTAAAAAAGCCAAATTATCCCTTTGTTGTAATTAACAAGTTTATCAAAAAGAGGTGTTAGCATTTAGGCTATTTCAGGTAATAGTATATAGCTGATTCCCCTTTCATGATATGACAAAGAAATGGCTATGAGAATCACTACACTTGTGCATATATTGTAAAATAAAATATCCGATAGTAATTTATGTACTTTCTGTTCATCTCCATTACAAACCTATCCTGCTTTAAGTAAGCTTTTGAAGAGTCCTGGAAAATATGACATCTTTGATTTGATCAAAATCTCTTAAATCTTGAGTAATATTTACTTCTTGATCATATTCAAAATCTCTTAGATAACAAATACCATCAGTTTAGAGAAATAAGCTTTTCACATGGATTAGTGTCTTGTGTAATAATTAGACTTATTTGAGTAGATTTTGATAAAAGAGTTTGGTTATGAACTATAACCACATGGTGCTATTTGTTGTAACAATGTGGCCTTACTATTCAGACACAAAAGCTCTCTTAATTTACATGCTATTTTCAAGGTCTACCATTATGACCAATTGCTAGACAGTGCTTTTCTTTATTCTGAGCTTTCCTCCTCCATATGAAGCTTTCTGTTTCAGCAGTGCTGATGTTTAAAAACAGGGTTGTGAACCTGAAGGTTTCTTGTTCTAATAAATTTTGCAAATGAAAAGAAAGTTCTGTTTTTCACAGTACTTCCCCACCCAACCCAAAGTATACGGACAACTCTAAGAAAATGACTGGCCAGGTATACAGAGACACCAGTGGAGACGAAGGTGATTCACACAGTACACAGACTCATTGCATGTAGTTCTAGCCCAGTGTGGCAAGCATCTGCAAGCGAACGTGCCATTTGCTTGCTACATGTTTACTGCCATTTCTGGAGACGTACTCACTGACCTGTCCCATCACAGTCACCTGCGTTTGAGCTAGCTCCTAACTCAGTTTATTTTGCGGTTCTGCTGTTTGTTTGTTTATTATGGCCGGCTCAGCCTGCCCTGTTGGTGGAGCTGGCACATGTGGTGCTGGGGATTGAGCTAGGCTCCCTGCGGTTGCCTAAGCTTTCCTAAGGAAGTACTTTAGACCGCTGATCCATTTCGCCAGCCCAATTTTGTTACTTATAGTTATTTCTCAAACAGCCTTGAAAACCTGCAGTCTCACTTGCGGTTGCTATGAGATTGACAAGATACGAGGTTGAGACTCCACCAACGTAGAATTCTGTGCGTCCAGGGATCTCCTGTGAGCAGAAACTGCGTTAGGCAGCTTGCTTCAGCACAAGGTCTGATGTTTTAGTGGCATGACAAGTACGTTGTTTATTGCTTAGCTTGTAGACAGTTTGGACATCTGGTAGAATGGTAGTTTTGTCACCAATGGTATAGTTTTTTGTGGCTGTGTATCTTTGTCTTTTTGCAAAAAGGTAACACATCTTGAGTACAACTTTAAGAATATTTCTACTTGCAGATTCAAAACACCATGTGTATTCTGTATTTCATTTTGTTCAGAAGTTGGTCACATGTTTTTTCCAGTTGTACATGATTATTAATATACTACACTGGTAACATTTTCCTTTGTCAAGAGTGAATGTAAAAATAACTGTTTGTTTTTTTTTGTTTTTTGTTTTTTTTTTTTTTTTTGAGACAGGGTCTCGCTATGCAGTTCAGGCCGGCCTTGAGCTCACTTTTGTAGCTCAGGCTGGTCTCGAACTCGCACCGAGCCTCCTGCCTCAGCCTCCCGAGTGCTGGGATTACAGGCGTGAGCCACCACGCCCGGCTAAACTGGTGTGTTTCATTTGAAACCTCTGGTTATATTTTAGACAACAGTTTGGGGAGTTTGGCAAAAGGAAAGAAATGAGAGGGGTTAATCGTGGTGCTATGAAAAATACGCTCAGGGCCCGGCGGGATGGCTCAGTGGTCTAAACCGCCTGCTTAGGAAAGCTTGGGCGGCTTCAGGGACCGCGGTTTGATCCCGGGCACCACATGCTGTGCCAGCCCTGCCCTCGGGGCGGGCTGAGCCAGCCATAAAAATGAGTGAATAAACAAAGGTTCTGAAACAAGAAAAAAATAAATAAAAATTAAAAAATATTTAAAAAATAAATAAAGGCACCTTAGGTGTAACGATCATATATCTGCTTGTGAACTTCGGTTAGCCTGACCTCGCCCAGTTTTCCCAAACTTGAACCATTCTCTCATCCAATTCTTGGAGCGAAAACCCTGGTACAGTCCTTCAGACCACTCTTGGCTCCCTCCAAGCGTAACCTACCACCACACAAGTCTTCAGTCAGACAGGTTTAGTACAGCGTTGTACTCATTGCACTCTAAAATTCAGTTCGTTGCGTTCATCCTGTGCCAGGTAAGTTGGCTCTCTAGCTTGAGGTACTGTAAGAGCCTCCACTTTTTTTCATCTTCAGTTGATTTTCTAATCTACACTAGATTAAGGTGGTCATTTCAAATAAAAGGCTGATTTGTTTTTTAATTTTATTTTTTCTTGCTTCAGAACTTTATTTTTATGGCCGGCACAGCCTACCCTGCGGGCAGAGCTGGCGCAGCATGTGGTGCCAGGGATCCAACCAACCGCAGTCCCTACGGCCGCCCAAGCTTTCCTAAGCAGGCGCTTTAGACCACTGAGCCATCCTGCCAGGCCCCTGAAAGGCTGGTTTGTAGACAACCTTTTCATGGTACATTAGCTGGGGTAGACATTTGAGTTGTAAACTTGTTCCCGTTACTCTCTCAGGAAAGGCTCTGTAGTGTCCTGGCTGCTGCACTCCCCTCACCCCTCCTTACCTGGCACTCTTTGCTCCAGTAGCGCCATTAAAATGTCCTTTCTGCCCTGGACGCTGCATGCATTGTTCCGCCAGCACACCAGGGGGAGCTCATCCTTCAGCTCAGCTCAAATGCCACTTCTTAGAGAAGTTTGACTTGATGTCCTCTGGAACTGGTCCGGTGTTTTGTTTTCTATCAGTGCTTCAGTTTCACCAGATTTTTCCTTTTTAATAATGTATTTCAGGGGCTGGGGAGATAGCTCTGTAGCACAAGTGCCTGCCTGGCAAGTGCAAGGTCCTGAGTTTGAACACTGATCCCGAAAAAAAAAAAAAATGTATTTCATGTTGCTGTTACATAGCCATGTCTGCACAGATTGGAACAAAGTCGTCCTAGCATATGAGGTTACAGTGAGACAGCCGCAAAAAAAAAGCAAAGGCATTTTTCATGAGACGAGTAGCTTATTAGTGTAGGGTTCCTTTATGAAGTAGCAAAGCGTTCTTCTGAAATCTTCCCCAAATGTTTTCCCCTCTCTAACATGTTGTACCCTTTCATGTTCTAATCCAGGAATATCTGACACTTGGTACTGCTCCCCTCTGCCTCCCCCTGGCATGCCATGAATCTTGACCTCCTTAGTGCCCTTTTATTCTGTCCTTCCTGAAGGCTGTGTCACGTTATTTTAGGTAGTTAGGTGGCGAGGCAGTTTTAGGGTTCTGTCTCTTGCATGGTTCTTTTCCCCATAGAGAATTTTTATGAATATAATCCTCATTGTCTCTACATACATGATTATTTGATTAATAACTGCTTCATGAGGACAAGTTCAATGTTCAGTTTGGACTGAGCTTATTCTCTCAGTCCCTGACATAAGTTGCTGCCTGATAAATAACTGTTGGATAAAGCACTTGGTAGGATGTTGGGGTGAGATGACCCAGTACTACTGAGCTAATTGTTTTGAGAGCAAAACATGTTTCCTATAGTATGACAGTTGTTTTGTAAACTTCCCCAGGAAACAAAATGGGTTATTTGCATATTGATTTGACATTAATGTTAGTATCAATTAACATGAAGTTGACATGAACAACATGTTAACTGTAGGGAAAAAATAAAGCAGTTGCACTTCCTGCAAAAGTTAAGAGCATAGGTTGAGCTCTTAAGGTTTTAAACCATGACCTGGAAACATGATTAACACTAAATTACAACACCCTGAATATGCTCTCTGGCCTGCAGGTTAGTCCCACTTCTCTTTCACAGAATTGTGAAGACGCTTCTCTTTCTACTCGTAGTGTAGTGTCCTGGAAGTAAATAATTTTATATGGAAAATATACATGAGAATAAAACATACCTAAAAGATGAATAGGAGAGCTAATGCTGGTCTACATCAACCGGTAAGTTGTCGGAATGGCTTGGCTTTCTGTAGTATTACAAAGGTTTCCACTTCATGTTTGTGTGAGCTAAAATTGCTCTTGCAGCTGTGTGCAAATGTCATGTAGAAATTGTACGGGGCTAGGTTAGAATGCCACAGGTAGCGTGGCTGGGGAAGTGAGTATAGTGGGTGGTCCTCATAAGAAATAGCTCCTGAGCAGGGCAGGAGCCACTCCCCAAGGCCTGTGCTCTGCCCTCCTCGTGCTTCACTGCATGGGGAGGCCTTGCAGGGCCAACGTTTGTGAGGAGACCGCACAGACCATTCTGGAGAGACTGCTCCCACGCTCCTCCAGAGCATGAGAGCAAAGGTAATTCTAACTGTATTTGTGTTTAACTGCATGCTATGGATGACTGCGCTTGAAGACAGGTTTTATTTAGTACACATTTTGGAGGATTATAACTATTAAAATGAATTTAGACTAATACAGTGTGGGTCTTAGAAATAGAAATTTCTTTTTTTTTTTTTTTTTTTTTTGGTCTTTTTGAGACAGGGTCTTGCTATGCAGTTGAGGCTGACCTCGAGCTCACTTTTGTAGCCCAGGCTGGTCTCGAACTCGCACCAATCCTCCTGCCTCAGCCTCCTGAGTGCTGGGATTACAGGTGTGAGCCACCACGCCCAGTTTAGAAATCTTTTATGAGAAGTTTTTACAGGTATGTATGAATAGGGGCCCCACTTTTATCACTTTGAAATAGCTTTTTAAAATTCATACCTTTAAAATCAAATACAGTAATTCTGAAGTTATTTTGTTTTGAATTGTATACTATTTGATACTGCGTGATTATCCTCTAAGGAGATTAGGAATCTTGTCAATGGAGAATTTGGTCTTCTAAGTATGAAAATACAGTTGGTTTCCAGAATCTTAATTTGTGAGACTGGGGTGTTTTTTTTTTTTTTTTTTTTTTTTTTTTTTTTTTTTTTGTATTTAGTACAGGGTCTATAGGATCTCAGTACACAGGTCAGACTCCTGGTGATCCTTCTAGTTTTCAACCTCCTGAGCACTGCGATCACAGGCTCGATGATGCCATGCCCAGTCTTAGTCGCCCTGGGGGCAGAGCCTGCTTTAAAGAACAAACTATTTTACTACTGAATTTGGTCCACACACGCTGAGGCTGAAACCCCAGTCCCTGCACCTGCCTAAGTAGGCACTTCCGTCCCCTGAGTTATCTGGTGGGTCCTTGTGAGTTTTGAAATGTATTATGTGGACATTTAGAGTTGATTGTTTCTCTTAGGTAGTGTTTACTTATGAAAGTGGTTAATGTTAATGTTTATATAATCAGAGCTATGATATATTTTGAAATAGGGCTGAAAACTCCAGTTTTAATTTTGTGAACTGTTTTTTCAGCTGATACTTTATTTTGTTATTATTTTTTTATTTATTTAAATTTAACAATGGTTGGGGCCCAGCGGGATGGCTCAGTAGTCTAAAGCGCCTGCTTGGGAAAGCTTGGGCCACTTCAGGGACCGCGGTTCGATCCCCGGCACCACATGCTGCGCCAGCCCTGCCCTCGGGACGGGCTGAAACGGCCATAAAAATGAGTGAATAAACAAAGGTTCTGAAACAAGAAAATAAAGTAAAATAAAATAAAATAATTCACACAAAAAAAGAAAAGAAATGACAAGCGCACAAGAGGTGGACACGTCCTGCAGCTGCGCTGCGCAGGGGTGCAGACAGGGCTGGGGGCTGCCCTCTGCGTTCTGAGGGAAGCGTAAGGGGAAGGCGGACATCTGTATAAACGTCTTGGTATCAGCGCTCGAGTTAAGGAAAAGAACTCACGAAGCATCTGCGAAGACTCCGGGTTAATCCAGTGGTGACGTCACGGGTGGAAGGGCTAGCAGGTGGGGACCCCAGGTGCAGAGGGGGGCCACAGGGCGGCATGTGCAGGTGCGTCCTCTCACCCGCAGCCTTTC
Source organism: Myocastor coypus (assembly GCA_004027025.1). Taxonomy (NCBI): domain Eukaryota; kingdom Metazoa; phylum Chordata; class Mammalia; order Rodentia; family Myocastoridae; genus Myocastor; species Myocastor coypus. Next base: position 20,718 of record PVJA010012632.1, on the reverse strand, counting down.
CCCTGTGCTTTCTCTCAACTTGCCTGTCGCCATGATGGGAGGGTAGTCCCTGGCGTACTCGTCCATTGTGAGGAGCTGCCTCACCTCGCGCCACGAGCAGTGCAGCCGGCTGATTGCAGAGCGAAGCCCCTGGAACCGCGAGCTGAAGGAAACTGTCCCTACTTAGGCTGTTCTTGGGCGTGTGCCACGGGGCAGGGCGCTGGCAACCCTTGCTCCGCGCAGCGTCTCAGGAGCTTTTTTTTTTTTTTTTTTTTTTTGGTGGGACTGAGGATCGAACTCATGACCTTGCACTTCGAACTCATGACCTTGCACTTGCCAGGCAGGCACTTGTGCTGTGAAGCTATCTCCCTGGCCCCTGTTTAACATTTTTGTACGTCTTTGCTAATCCAATTCTAAATCTCACCGCATAGGACGGTCTCTAACAGTGAAGCTTTGCAAAAGACATCGCCAAATGGATTCAGAACTTCTAAGCACAGGGGCTGTTTCTTCTTTGTTCTCTCTGATGCGAACCTGTAAAGGGAGCCTCAGCGATGGTCCCGTGGCCTGCCAACCCAAAGGATGTTGTTCCGTGGACGGTTGTTTTCTAATGACAGAGCATATTCCGTGGAGCAAATAGTGGGTTCCTTTGTGACTTTATCGAGTGTGTTCACAACGAATGTTGATTCTTTGGTCAGTTTTGCTACCCCCTCCTCCTCCCGGTTCTTTCCTGACCCCTTACCTACTTTCCTGACATCTTTTTCCCTAGATTTCTCATATGAAAGAAAGTGCAAAGTCCTCGGCTTCCCAAGGCTGACTTTGTTTGTTGCATGATGATCTCCCTTTCGGTTAATTTTCCTGAAAATGCCATAATTTCATTCTTTATTTTTAAATTCTGGTTATTTTATTAATTTAGTGAACAAGAATGAGAGTTTCAAAAGAGGTTCATAAGACAGCTACAGGGCCCGGCAGGATTGCTGAGTGGTCTAAAGCGCCTGCTTCGGAAAGCTTAGGTGGCTGCAGGGACTGCAGTTCGATCCCCAGCACCACATGCTGCACCAGCCCTGCCCTCAGGGCAGGCTGAGCCGGTCATAAAAATAAAGAAACAAAAGTTCTGACACAAGAAAAATAAATAAATAAAAATTTAAAATTCTTAAAAAAAGAGAGACAGCTACAGTATATTTGTGTCTTCATAGTAGTTGTTCTGAGTACAAGATACAGAACTGATACCTTTTCTAAACTGTTGCGCGCCTCCGCCTGCGGAAGAACACACAACCACTGTTCCTTCCTTCAGCCAGCTGGACCTTTATTGCTCTTTACATGGTGCTGCATCTGCCCCGAGCTCTTCCCGTCCTGTCCTGATGATAAACCACCCCTCGACCCATCCAATGGTGCCATTTGGCAAGCCCTGATAGGCTTCCAAAACTTCCTGATTAGAGAACGAGCGGCACCTGCCCTTATAAGGTCTAGGCTGCAGGCAGGGGAAGCCGATGCGGAAGTCATGCTCAGGCCTCTCGGCGCCATTTTAGGGCGCGGTCGGTACAGTCCGCTCACCACACTTCCCCCTTTTTGTTTAATTCACAAGGCAGGTGAGAGTAGAGGCCTGATCCCGCTAATCAATGAAAGCGGACCCACTTAAGGGTCATGCCGTCTGCCTGGTGCCGTTTTTGCGGAGGCGGGTTCTTAGGCACCTACCCGCATGCAATCAGGCGTGCTCCCAGGAGACCCCCGAGAACAGGAAACCACGTGGGTTCCTTGCAGTGCTTTGCCTTACACCCTGCCCGGAAAGAGGAATTCACTGTGGGGCAAGCGGCCTCATGACTACATCATGGCGATCCATACTTGTGCGTCATCAGGCGGATCCAAGGCAAGGAGGGCTTGCCTGACCACAACCTGTTGCTGCTTGTAGCTGCACCAGCAGCGACACACCAAGTAGCCGAGGACCCCTAGGGCCACACAACTGAGCAGGCCCAGAGACAGGGACCCCGCCCAACGGGTTACCCAGCCTGCTGCCTTGGCCAGGTGCCGCCACAGCCCCGATGCCGTCACCGGGGGAACCTTGGTATTATTAATATGAGCAATGGCATGGCTCGGCTGAAGGGTATAATTCAGGAAGGTGGAATTCCATGGGCCATTTAGGTAGGCATTGAGAGAGCGCACCATCTCGGAAGCACTAGTCACTTGGACGGAAGTAACACAGATGTCCCTGTATGCAAGCCCACACAATAGCTTGTGTTGCGTATGGAGAATGTCAATTTGCTCCTGGAGCAGAGCAGTCTGCTGATTAAGCACTAAGATTCCAAAATGTAGCTGTCCATTCAGAGTCTCTTGCACCTGTAGGGCATCCATAACCTTACTGGATAGTTGATTCACCGTTTCTGCAGTTTGGATGGTGTGACTGATCGCGATGCCCGCCGTGGCGGCTGCGGCCGTAACCGCCGCCACAATAGCCACTACGGCAGCTGTGACACCAAAATCTCTCTTCTTTCTATACACTTGGAGAGGCGTCTGCATCTGCTCGATAGTGGTCTCCACTGGAGTCATGATGGCCGTGGGCAGCCTCACCACAAGTGCGGAGTCATGTTGTGCGGACCGGCAATTGGACAGGCTGCAATTACTCACAGAACAGTTAAGCGGCAACCCCACCCCCGAAGTGTTCCCAGACCCAACCTCAGAAGCGTTCCAAACTAAGAAAAAGGGAGCAAACAAGCACGGCTTGGATTTGATCTCGAGGGTCTTAGTTTTAGTAATGTTGACGGAGGCCTCAAAGCTACTACTATTCCAGTTTGCAGTGCCATTAAAGGCCGTGGTCTCGACAATCATGAATGGGACCAAATCAAGACAGGCCTTACCTCCGCACAAGAAGGCCCCATCGAAAAGCAACTGTTGGTTATGCTGGTTGGGGTTCTTGTAATGGTAGGGCTTGGGACGCGGGGGACCACGTAGGCCCATAAGCCAAAGATCTCCCGAAGAGTCGTTATACAGATTTCTGAGCTCCCAAGGCTCAGCCCCCCTGATGCAATTACCCCACAAGAGGCTATCTTGCAACAAGGTGGGATACCGAGACCTCCAACAGAGACCCGCAGGTCTCGGCCCTGAATAAGCCTTTGTAATTGGATTCCTGGTGACAAAAGGATACCAGAACCCTGGTAGTCCTATTACTCTACTATAGGTGGAATTCCCACTGAAGTCCCCAGAAGTATGATTCCCTAACACGAGACATCCAAGTGAATTATAAGCCGTCTGATTGTTGTATTGGCTCTCATTCCACGTGCCATTCCTCTGGAAACAGAGGGAGGGTGAAAGCTTAAAGGACATATTTGTTAATGGTACCTCTTCAAGAATTACCTGGCTTGCTGAGCAAGATCCAGACCCTCAAGCTGGCGGCCAGGTACATCGACTTCCTCTATCAGGTCCTCCAGAACGACGAGCTGGACTCCAAGATGGCAAGCTGCAGCTATGTGGCCCACGAGCAGCTCAGCTACGCCTTCTCGGTTTGGAGGATGGAGGGGGCCTGGTCGCACTAGCAGGCGGAGCTCCCCACCCCACGGCAGGGCCAGAGACCTAGATGTCATTGTTTCCAGAGAAGGAGAAAATGGACAGTCTAGAGACTCTGGAGCTGGATAACTAAAAATAAATATATATGCCAAAGATTTTCTTGGAAATTAGAAGAGCAGAACCCAAATACAAAGAAACAGGGCGTGGGGCGCACTTTTCAAAGAGAGCGAGACAGGCCCCTGGACAGTGATTTCCAGACGGGCAGCGGCACCTGCCCTTATAAGGTCTAGGCTGCAGGCAGGGGAAGCCGATGTGGAAGTCATGCTCAGGCCTCTCGGCGCCATTTTAGGGCGCGGTCGGTACAGTCGGCTCACCACACTAAACACTATTAGTACAACTCTCACTGAACTAAGAGAAAGCAGCTGTATACGTAGTCCAATAGTCCTTAAAAGTAGTGGGTTAGCAGCAGAACTGGCAATGTCAGAAGCTGTTGACTTGAGCCCCTTATAGCTCAACATATAAAGATGGCCTTACTTTAGTCTTTATTTTTATTTATTTATTTAAAATTTCATTCTTATTTATGGGTGAATGATCTGTCTACCTGTCATCTATCTATCTATCTATCTATCTATCTATCATCTATCCCTATGTACTTTATGCATTAATTCACTCACCAACGGGGGTCTAAGCTGAATCCATAATGTGACTGTGGTGACTTAGGGCCACGACAAAGATTTCTATGCGTGTATCTGTACTGGAGGCCAACACTGATTGCTCACTTTTAGTTGTTTGGATTTCCGTGGCAACTGTACGAATTTACCTTCCCACCACGGGCTCCTTTGCTGCTCTCTGCTGGCCAGCGTTTGCTATTCTATGCTTTCTTACCTTTTTTTTGGCTTTTTGAGACAGGGTCTCACTGCAGTTCAGGCTGGCCTTGAGCTCACTTTTGTGGCCCAGGCTGGTCTCGAACTCACAGTGATCCTCCTGCCTCAGCCTCCCAAGTGCTGGGATTACAGGCGTGTGCCACCATGCCTGGCTCTATGCTTTCTTGATCACTGCCATCCTGGCAACGTTGAGGTAGAATTGCAGGCAGCTTTGGTTTTCATTTTCCCGGCAGCTGAAGATATTGGACATCCTTCCCATGTATTCATTTCTCATTTGAAATTGTTTTTACAACTATCTGTCCAGCCCACTCACCCAGTTACTGACCGGACCACTCTTCTTTTGGTGTTACTCTTTTGATTTCTTTATATATTTGGTGTACGACTCCATCTCAAGAGTAGCGCCCGCTTCGTGGGCTGTCCCCTTACTCTGCTGGCCGTTACATTTGCTGTAGAGAGTCTTTCTCATTTGGTATCACCCCGCTTGTTCTGTTTCTATTATTTCTTTTTAAATGATTTTATTTTATTTATTTATTTTCTTGTTTTAGAACTTGTGTTTGTTTGTTTGTTTGTTTTTATGTCCTGCTCAGCCTGCCCTGAGGGCAGGGCTGGCACAGCATGTGGTGCCGGGAATCAAACCGCGGTCCCTGCAGCCGCCTAAGCTCTCCTAAACAGGCGCTTTAGACCACTGACCCATCCTGCCAGGCCCCTCTATTATTTCTTGAGGTAGTGGAGTGCTGCTCAGGAAATCATTGCCGGGGCCCGGTGGGATGGCTCAGTGGTCTAAAGCCCCTGCTTGGGAAAGCTTGGGCAGTTCAGGGACCGTGGTTCGATCCCCGGCACCACATGCTGCACCAGCCCTGCCCTCAGGGTGGGCTGAGCCAGCCATAAAAATGAATGAATAAACAAATAAAGGTTCTGAAACAAGAAAAAAATAAAATAAATAAAATAAAATAAAATAAAGGAAATCATTGCCAACACCACTATCTTGGAGCGTTTCCCGTATGTCTTCCGTTATTTCAAAGATTTAGCTTTTATGGGAAGATTTTTCATCCATCCGGGAGTTGAGTTTTTGTTCAGGGTGAAGATAGGGACCTAGTTTCAGTGTCCTATGGGGGTGTCTGGCTTTCCCAGCAATGACTGTTAAGAAAGCGTCTCCTGTATCATCCAGTTTTTGATTTGTTTGTCAAGAATGCCGTATCTCTAGGTGCATAGATTCATTCTTATCTTTTCTATTCTATTGTTCTTACGACAATACCATGATGCTTTTGTTACAGTGGCTCTATACTGTGAAAGTGTAGTTTGAATCCAGGGATTGTGGTAGCTCAGGCACTGTTCTTTTCTCTCAAGCTGCTTAGGCTATTTATGGGCTCTTGCGCTTCCCTGTGGATTCCAGGATTGATTTTTGTCATTCCTATGAGGCATGCCTTTGGTCGTTAAGTGGGGATTGCCTTGAGTCTAAAGATTATTCTCGCCTCTCTTTTTCTCTCTTCCTTTCTTTCTCTCTCTTTTTCTTTTCTGTTCTTTTTTCTTTTTTGAGACAGGGTCTCACTATGAAGTTCAAGCTGGCCTTGAGTTCACTTTGTAGTCCAGGCTGGTCTCGAACTTGCAACAATCCTACCTCAGCTTCCCAGGTGCTGGGATTATGAGTGTGCACCGTGCCTGGCCATACGTCATTCTCAATCACACGGTGAACCGCTTTAACTATCAATTTTCCCAACCCATAAGAACAAAATGTCTTTCTACCTTCTACTTTCCTCACTTTCATTCTTCTTTTTTTTAAATTTACGTATTTTGTACAGAGTCTCTCTATGCATACAGTACCAGGGATGAATTCAGGATCGAACCTGGGTCCTTACACTTATCAGGAAGATGCTTAAACTGCTGAGCTATCTCCCTGCACTCAATTTCTTTCCTTATTACTTTAGATTTTGTTTGTGGTGGTATTTCATTGATTGTTTAGTTTATTCCTAGGTATTTTATTTTATCTTTTGAGGCTCTTCTTTATTTATTTATTTATTTATTTATTTATTTATTTATTTATTTATTTTTCTTGTTTCAGAACTTTTGTTTGTTCATTCATTTTTATGGCCGGCTCAGCCTGCCCCAAGGGCAGAGCTGGCGCAGCATGTGGTGCCGGGGATTGAACCGCGGTCCCTGAAGCAGCCCAAGCTTTCCCAAGCAGGTGCTTTAGACCACTGAGCCATCCCGCCGGGCCCCCATCTTTTGAGGCTCTTCTGAGTGGAATTTTTTCCTGATTTCTTTCTGTCTTTTTAAAAAAATCTTTTATTTATTTATTTGGCACAGGGTCTTGCTCTGCAGCTCGTAGTGATCCTCCCATGTCAGCCTCCCCAGGGCTCATATTAGAGGTGCACGCCTCCATGCTTGGTTTCAGTGGCTTGGTTCTGGGGCTGGCATACCATGTGGTGCTGGGCATCAAAACCAGGTCCTTGTTCCTGCCAGGCAGGGACTTAGACTGCTGAACTAGCCCCTCAGTCCCAGATTTCTTTCATATAGAGTTCATTAATGTTGCATAGAACAGGAGCTGATTATCAGATGTTGAATTTGTATCCTGCATGAGTGGCTCTTAAGGGGCTGGTGAGATAGCTCAGTGGTCTAAAGCACCTCCTTAGACAAGCTCAGGCAACCACTGGTACCCGTGGTTCAATCCGTGACACCACATGCTATGCGAGCCCCTCCTCCAGAGCAGGCTGAGCCTGTCGTAACATAAATAAATAAATAAAGTTTAAAGATTCTACCTTTTAAAAGAAATGAGTGGGGCTGGGGAGATAGCTCAGTAGAGTAAGCACTTGCCTGGCAAGTGCAAGGGCCTGAGTTCAATCCCCGGTTCTGGAAAAGAAAAGAAAAGAAAAAAATGAATGGCTCTTAATTAGTGTTGGGAATTTTCATTTGAGGGGAGTTGCTCCTTGTGTGGCGTCTGCTGGCTGCCATATTTTATTTCAGCTCTAAGGTTTGTAAAGGGCTTTGATTTGTGCCACGGAGCTATCTCCCCAGCCCAGGGCTTTCATTTCTTAAAAAAAGGGATATTGCATTTTATCCAATATTCTTTATATTACAGAGCATGATGCAGACAGCGACATTCAGGTGAAACTATAAAGCTTAACCTGATTGCTCAGCGGATTAAAAGACAGCGTGATTATCTTTTAGAAAGGGAGGCAGATGATACATGGAGCAACAGATGGATAAGAATGAGGTATTTTAGGAAAGCAGTGGGAGGAGCTTATGGAAATGAACACTAAGGTGAAGCGAAGTAAAATTTGAGGCTGATCTGTGGGAAACGAGATGAAAGTCTTACTAGGACAGAATACCTCGAGTGACAAAGAAACCTACACTCTTGAAAGATTGCTTCATTGAGTGTCAGTCTTTTCAAGATACAAAACTAAAATTAAGATGAGTATTGGTTCTGGCCAAGGGCATAAGAAGTGCATAGTCTTTACGGTAAGAACTGTATAGCTTCTGATAACAGTGGCAAACTTGGGCCCAGCAGGATGGTTCAGTGGTCTAAAGTGCCTGCTTAGGCAGCTGCAGGGACCACGGTTCGATCCCCGGCACCACATGCTGCCCCAGCCCTGCCCTCAGGGCAGGCTGAGCCGGCCATAAAAATAAGTAAAAGCTCTGAAACAAGAAAAAAATATATAAAATAAAATAAAATTCTTAAAAAATAATAGTGGCAAACTTTTAGCTTTCTTTTCTGTGGACAGCACCATTAAACTGTAGGTTTTCCAGGGCACTGGAATGAAAGTCATTCCCGTGTCTCTCTTCACATGCCATCCTGCACGGGGGAGGGGGGAGGGTTGGGTTGGGGGGTACCACCACATGCCTGCCACATGGAATTATTAAAAGGTATGCAAGGCTCACCAGTTACTGCGGTGGCCTAATCAAGGTGGTGCCCGGATTTCAGCCATGCTAGTGGGTGGACAGTGTGGTAAGTTTGCCAGTGCCACCAAATCCAATGTCGAGCACAGAGCACCTGAGAGTGTGTCAGAACGCACTTGAGGGGCCTCAGAGGTAGCTCATAATTTTGTGTCTCTTGAGAAAGAGAATGGAAGCCAGGAAAATGTTGCTAAACTTGGATTTGTCTTCTCACCTGAGATGGTCTCGGTTGCTTTTCTGTCATTGCTGGGATAAAACCCCTGACTCTCACAGTTCAGGTGTCAAAGGTTTGTTTAGCTCACGGTTAGTGGAGGTGTCAGTATGTATTCGCCTGGCTCCAAGGCAGAGTGGCTACAATAGCTAGCAAGCCGCTCTCCCTGCCTTGCATTGCGCTCAGGCTCTGCACCCCAGGGCAGGTGCAGCACTCACATGGGAGCATGAATGTTATGGTTTATGCCTAGCTGTCCCCCCAAAGCCTCATGCAGTCATGGGGCAGGGACTTCTATAGATTGAGACTTGACTCATGAGTCACTGGGGTTATATATTTTAGTACTGATCTAGAGTTTGAGACTTGATGCATGATCCCTGGGATTATGTGTTTTAAGTACTTCTGGGATTATGGGTGTAGCCTATAGGCTGAGGCAAGAGCCTGAATGTAATATAAAGAGAGACAGACTAGTGTTGCTGTCTGCTGCCCTGGTTGGTCGGTTGCCTCTGTTGCAATTGTTACTATTCCGCCGCAATGAACTGGATGCTCTCTGCCCTGTTCCACTCAGCCTTGGGCCAGCCAAATATGGACTGAAACCTCCAGTAACTGGGCGCTAATAAACCTGTCCTTCATTTTGAGTGCCGGGTGTTTGTCTCAGCAAGGAGAGAAGAGAGAAGAGTAACTGTCAGAAAGAATTAATCACAAACCAGAAGCCAGCGCAGGACTGCATGAGGCTTTGGGGGGACAACTAGACACAAAGCGTAACAGGGATGACACCGTGAAGGTAAGGCATGAAAGCTCCTCTCTGTGAGTGTACTGAATTTCTACACAGGAGGCACCAGAGCTCACTGGTGTTGTAGGACAGACAAGAAAAATGTGGGCGTCTGGCTGATCAGCTTGCACTTGGTTCTTCCTCTTTTTTTTTTTTTTTTTTTTTTTGCCCCAGGCTGCTCCTCAAGCGTGTTTATTTTATTTTATTTTATTTTTATTTTTATTTTTATTTTTATTTTGAGACAGGGTCTTGGTGTACAGTTCAGGCTGGCCTTGAGCTCAGTTTTGTAGCCCAGGCTGGTCTTGAACTCTCACCAATCCTCCTGCCTCAGCCTCCCAAGTGCTGGGATTACAGGCATGTGCCACCACACCCAACTCTCAAGCGTGTTTAAATGTTTACTTCTTTCCTCGTAAGTCTGAACAAGGCAGAGGAAAGCTTTGCAAAGATCTACGCCTCTTGCCAGGCATGGTGGCGCACACCTGTAATCCCTTGACTTGAGAGGCTGAGGCAGGAGGATCGGTGTGTGTTCAAAACCAGCCTGGGCTACAAAATGTGAGCTCAAGGCCAGCCTGAACTGCATAGCGAGACCCTGTCTCAAAAAGCCAAAATAAATAAATAAATAAATAAAATAAAATTAAAAAAGTCTATGCCTCTTTGTCATACTAATTCTGTCTGAGCATTGGTCAAATATGACAGCTTCCATGTGATTTTTCACTCAACGGAATTGGTTTAATTTCTTGTTAAGCTACTTTAGAAAGCTCAACTTATATAAAAATATGGACAATTTTGATATTATAGTGTAATTCTAAAGTTTGATAGTTTGAGGTTGTCAGAAAGGAAGTCCTCACTATGTAGCCTCTCATGGTTACAGAGACATGGTCAACATAATTTTGCATTGTAAAAGAAATGGAATGTGGGTGCAGACCGTCCGTGCATTCGCAGAACACCACTGTGCACTGGAAAGGAGAGATGCCACCCGCTGCTCCACCTGCTGTGCCACCCCTTGCACCACTTGCTGTACCACCAGCTGTACCATCTGCCGCTGGAGGAACTGGCTGCAGCCTACATTCTCATCCATCCAGGTCACCCCCCTTCTGTCCCATCTGTGACGGGGTCCCCTAAAGATTGTGCAGAGCCAACTGCTCTGTGACGCTCCCTGCCCCACATTTCTTGCGCTATACAGACATGGCGTTCGTTTCCTGCTTTTCTCCCCTGCAGCTGTGTTTATGCGCTCTCATTTCTGGCACAGTCGATGACTGAAGGCTTGAAGCAAACAAATTTTGAGGCAGGAAATTCAAGCTACTGACCACAGTGCAGAATTCCTACATCCTGTGACTGATGGGAAGTTATTGTTCTAGGCAGCTGAATTAGATAGAAATATTATAGGCAGTCAGGGCCAGGCCCTCAAGGACGACATGGAAGACAAGGTGACTTTCTAACTAGAGACAGACACTCCTCCACCGTGGGCCAGATCTCAAGACAAGAGTAAACAGAAGCAACTACATACTTCCCTAGGGATGGGCATCAGGGATTCATACTCTGAGTAGGTATCAGTCACCTTGACGGGTGCGGTGGTGCACACCTGTACTCCCAGCACTTGGGAGGCTGAGGCAGGAGGATCAGTGTGAGTTCAAGACCAGCCTAGGTTACAAAAGTGAGCTCAAAGGCCTGCCTCAACTGCATAGCGAGACCCTGTCTCAAAAAGACAAAAAAAAAAAAAAAAAAATCACCTTGAAAGATCCTAAAAAGAGTCATGAGCCCAAGCTCAATAGCTGGCATTCTTGCCCGCTTGCTACGTGACTTGCCTTCCCATTGGATCCTGATGTTAATCAATTTTACCTCAGCAATGGTGCCTGTAATCTCATTGGTTGGCCATAGTCTTTGTCCCACCTCATACACTCCTAAGTGAGTTCCCACATCTTCTCTATAAAAGTCCCTGGAAGAGACAACTTCCGGGGGACACCCACACAGGGACCCCCACTCCTGTCCCTCTCTCAGACAGGAGCTTTCTTTCCCTCAATAAATATATTCTGCTCATAACCCGTTTGTTCCTACAATTCATTCTTCGGTTTTAGAGAACATGAACTCATCCCAGATACTTTTCATGTTGGGGATCAGTTTTCCCTGTATCATTTGGAGGTTCCCTATTGGAGGTCATGCACCCCAGATCAGCTTTTTCTTCCTGCATCATTATGAGCATAAAACATTTAGGGACGTAGATCACATTTCCAGGAGGCATGTTTTTTTTTCTTCTTCAAAGAATTTCTGTCACCGTATTAAAGCTTTAAATACATGTTAGAGCGCTGGCCAGATAGTTTAGCAGAGTAAAACACCTGCTTAGGCAGCCACGGCGACCCGGTTTCCGTCTCTGGCATGCTGTGCCGGCCCTGCTTCCGGGCCGCCTGGAATCCCAGAGCTTGGGAGGCTGAAAACAGGAGGATCACTATGGATTTGATCTGTATTGTGAGACCCTGTAGATCCTCTACTAGATACATAATAAATAATACAGTCACCGACTGTACCAGAAATGAGAGTTCATAAATACAGCTCCATGTCTCTGTGGGGAAAAAGCAGGAAATGAACGCCATCTCCGTGCAGCACGAGAAGTGTGCTTAGCCTTGCATTTCAGGGAGGTGGCAGAGGTCCTTGTCCCCCTTCCCCCTCTTCTTTTGGCCTCTCTTCTCCACTGCCTCCCAGGCCAGTCTGTGCCCTCAGTGCTATTAGCTAGCTAGGACCACCTCAGGCTTCCATCTTGCTGAAAAGAATCCACGGACACGCAATCACTGAGTTCCCATGTAGTGACCAGCACGTGAAGGACGTGGCTACCGGTACAACAGAAAGAGAACCGTGGCTGATCTTCAGTGAATGTAGCTTGTGCTCGCCGAGGCTCCGCAGGAAGATGGAGCTGCTGGTTTCTGATTTATGAAAGCCCTATGCCTGTGGGATTCGAGGCCGGGATCATGAGGGACAGAATGCAGGCGGTTGAGGCTCACATCAGGGCTGCGCACCGCAGGCTCGGGGCACGCATCCTTGGGGCCGCGTTCAAGGGCCCCTGCGCTCCTCAGAGAACGTCAAGCTGTGCTCGGGACGCTGGAGAGGACCGCTGCCGGCGTGCCCAGGAAGAGGACCTGGGAAGGAGGGAGCGTGGGGTGCTGGACCTCAGAGACTGTCAGGGTTTGTGTCTAGGTGTCCCCCCAAAGCCTCCTGGGGCAGCTTCTGGAATTTGTAATTGCCTATTGTGAGAATGGGTGCTGCCCCTCCCTGGAGCAGGTGATCTGCATTTCTACATAAGGCGGCAGAGAAGTTAATGGCTTGAGTGGCTGCTACAACTCCCTTCACTCTTTGCCTGCCACGGTGAAAGGTTGTTTTCTGCCCTGTGCCTCTCTGCCTTGGAGCCAGCCAAATATGCACTGAAACCTCCAGTAACTGCGAACTACATAAACCTTTCCTTGCCTCATTTTGAGTCTCTGGTGTTTGTCCCCGCAACGAGACAAGAGACATGTGCTACGGACGACTGCCCATGTGGACGCTGGGTGGGGCTGGGAGCGAGGGCGCTGGGGACGCAGCGGGCCTGCCGCGGTGCTGAGGGAGAGGCCTGCTCACACCGGGAGGGAGAGGAGGAGGAGGAGGAGCAGGAGGAGGAGCAGGAGGAGCACAGCGACAGCGCAGAGGCCGTCTCTGCTATGCGAGCTCCATCCTTCTGTCACTTAGGTTCTTTGCATTCAGGGCCTGGCGTGTTCCACATATGTGTTCCACGGCGTGGATGCAGCGTGTACGTGGTTCCTGACCTCTGCCTCGGCGCTGTTAGCAAGACTGTAAAGCCCTGCGTCTTTCCCCCGAAAAACAATGGGTGAGTTGTGTCAAGGACCATGCACCTTGTGTTCGTTCTTCCAACAACCACCACTGATACTAAAATAGAAAGCAGCGCTTCTGGTCCTCACAGAGATTCAGAGAAGCAGCGGAGCGCTGCCGATGTTTCTAAAGAATGATCTTTGGGTCTGAGGGGTACAGGGCAGCGGCGTCCCGCGGGCACTGAGGTGCCGTGTGGTGGCTCCCGGGGACGGAGCAGCCTTACGCAGGTGCGGACACGGAGGATACGGTGACTGCCGCGTAGGGGAGAACCGAGGAACAGGGGCTGTGCGAACGCCAGAGACGGATGAACGGCTTCCTGCAGGACTCAGAGGCACCCGCGTGGTTTGCTAGGCGATGCAGCAAGGTGTGGCTGGACTCGTACGCGAGCGCCATGCCCTGGATGGAGCAGGGAGGTGGCGCTGAGGTCTCTGCTACTGCAGCACCGTGACCGTGACCGATACAGTAGGAGTGGCGTGGGAGAAGCAAGTTCTACAAAGCCAGAGAGCTGGGCAGACCTCTGTGTTGGATAGGATGTGGGGACAGCGTGCAAGGAGCCCAGGGTTCCCGTCTGCCTTATCGGCAGCGCATCTCTAGCGCCCAGAAGAAGGTCTCACCTAGCTGTCCGCTAAGTATTTGTCCAAATGGACAAAAGCGAGAACTACAGAAGTTTCCTGCGTCTCCGGCTCATGAAGATGGTTGTGTTCCAGCCACGGGGGAGGCGTGCTCAGCTGGGGACCACCGTAGACATCTGGGTGTCGGGTGCCTCTAGAAGAGCAGGACGGGAAGGCCTCCACTGTGAGCCAGGAGCCGGGCGCGCTGAAGGAAAGAAATGAGGAAACCCTTGCTCCCTCTGGCGGTGGAAGGTGGAATTGTATTTTAGGTTCGTCGTTGACACCAGTTACAGAGGGGAACTTTATGTAAGCGCCATCTATATGCTCGCCAGGCTTCATTTAACTTTAGCGTGAGCATACGCGCGCAGACAGCGGGTATTTCTTTTTTTCTTTCTTTCTTTTTTTTTTTTTTTTTGAGACAGGATCTCACTATGCAGTTCAGACTGGCCTTGAGCTTACTTTTGTAGCCCAGGCTGGTCTCGAACTCACACCGATCCTCCTGCCTCAGCCTCCCGAGTGCTGGGATTACAGGTGTGCGCCACCACGCCCAGCTACATTTTGTTTTGAGAATTTTCTTTTTTGAGGTACCAGGGATTGAACTCAGGACCCTGCACTTGCCAGACAAGCGCTTACTCCACTGAGCTATTTCCTCAACCCCTTGTTTTGAGATTTTTTTTTTTTCTTGTTTCAGAACCTTTGTTTGTTTATTCGCTCATTTTTTATGGCTGGCTCAGCCCGCCCCGAGGGCAGGGCTGGAGGGCTGGCGCAGCATGTGGTGCCCGGGATCGAACCGCGGTCCAAGCTTTCCCAAGCAGGCGCTTTAGACCACTGAGCCATCCCGCCGGGCCCCTGTTTTGAGAATTTTGAAGTAGCCTTTTATCGCCCTCAACACGTGGCAGCGTTTTCACTCACAAATAAAATGTAAATAAAGGTGTTAATCCTCTGTTTCTTTCTACAGGAGTCTATAAAGAGATGGCAGATCTATGTCAAAAGTCGCAGACTCAGAGTGTCACCTGAATTTCTGTTTGCTATTTCTGGGGCAGTGTAGGATAGGAGCGATAAATATATGGCCAGGAATGTTCAGATTAAATGCTTTGCGGTAAGAATTCCTTTTCTTTGGCCTCTGCCTCCCTGCCTCCTGGAAGCCATGAAAACCATCTGAAAGAGATTGTGTGGGTGTAGCAGGGGGCAGCTGGGACACCATGCGTATGAACGAGGCGATAACGGTAGGATTTCTAGCCAACTGAATCCTTCCGCAAAGGTCCGGATTCCGAGTGCGCTGCCCTGTGTGCTCGCAGAAAGGCTGAACCAAAGTGGCCTGGGAGAGCGCTAGCAGAGCTGAGACTTGGAGCCGCGGGCCCCAGGAGTGGCCCCTTGGAAAGGATGGCTGCGGTTGGCTTCTGGCTCACGCAGCTGTTTTGTTCATTCTCCAGTGCTGATGACGCTTCCTGCCCTATAATTAATTGGTGAAGGGACATTAAGCTGCCCAGAGCTGATGTGGTCTGTTTATTGAGCTCCCGTGCTAGCTCTGAAGATGGCAAGACACAGAAGGATAGCTGGGCGTGGTGGCCCATGCCTGTAATCCCAGCACTTGGGAGGCTGAGGCAGGAGGATCGGTGTGAGTTCGAGACCAGCCTGGGCTACAAAAGTGAGCTCAAGGCCAGCCTGAACTGCATAGTGAGATCCTGTCTCAAAAAAAAAAAAAAAAAAAAAAAAAATGTGGGACACAGAAGGATACACAGATTGACAAAGAGTTCTGTGAAATTGGGGGAGAAATTTCAGGCTGCCAAGTTTTTTGAAGCCTATGGCTGTCTATCGGCTTTTCATATATTGTTCCTACTAATCTCTCAACACTGTTAAGGAATGTACTGTTATTGGGCCCATGGGACAGCTGAGGAGACACTAAATCGTCTACTTTGTAAGAGGTAGTGACTAGGCTCACATTCACCCTGACTGGGCGAGGCCTAACCCCTCGACAGACTTTTCTGGTCCAGAAAGCAGAAATAGCGCCCCTGCACACTGGAAGTGCTGGTCAGGGCGAGGTTGAGGGTTAAGGCGGGGGAGAAGAACTGGAGCACAGAGCTGGGGCCTAGGGCAGAGGCCGGCTGTGCGCAGAGTGGGGCTTTGAGGCTGAGGGCCTGGTTTTCCCCTGAAGCAGAGAGAAGAGAGAGCCACAGGTAGGTTTCCAAGAGGCCCAGCTGGTGTGTCCTCCTGCACATAGCGTGGGTTCTGCAGAGTGGCCGCGCCTCGCAGGGAAAGAGATTTTCCCTTCTTCAGGCTGGGGAGGCGGACGAGAACCCTCTTCTTAGGCACAGGCAACTCTCGAGACACGTTCTAATCCAGATAAAAAATATTTGCTATGAGGAGACAGTCCCTGAATGAATTTGGGGAAAAGACCCCCCAAACCAATTCAGTTTATATTTCTCCTGATTCTCTAGCAGGAGAAGCACTGGGCGGTGGGCAGTTTGTTTGCTGGTATAGCATGGTGATTTCTTTTTTTTTTTTTTTATGATTTTTAAAATTATTTATTAATTTATTTTTTCTTGTTTCAGAACTTTTGTTTGTTTATTTATTTTTATGGCCGGCTCAGCCTGCCCTGAGGGCAGGGTTAGTGCAGCACGTGGTGCCGGGGATCGAACTGCGGTCCCTGCAGCCGCCTAAGCTTTCCTAAGCAGGCGCTTTAGACCACTGAGCCATCCTGCGGGGCCCAAGGAATTTATTTAAAAAGCAAAACCCAAGTTCCAAATCCTAACCTTAGTCATGGAAATGCTCACTGGTGGCCCCGCCCGAGTGTTTTCTCGGATGCGAGGAGTGCCTTGCGTAGGAGCTCACAGGCTGGACACACTGCTTTTCTGGTCTTGAATCTTTCTGCGGCCACCACCCAGGCCGGAGTGAGGAAACCCAGGAGGTGGGAAATCAGTCCGTTTTCCTCACTATATTTGCTACGGTTTGGGTCTCGTTGTCCCCCTAAAGCCTCATGCAGAGTTTGTGATTAACCCATGATCCAGTGGGATCATGGGTAATCCAAGGCTGGGATTATGGGTGCGTGTGCTGTACCCAGCCTGAGCAGACAGCCCGAATGGAACATAGGACAGACTTGCTCCCTGCAGCCACTGTCACCAGTGCGCCTCCTCTTGCTCTTGCTGCTCTGCTGCCTCCTCCCGCCATGCACCGCTGCCCTCTGCCATGTGCCAGTCTGCCTTGGAGCCAGTTTTGCCTGGACTGAAACCTCCACAAACCGTGCGCTTAATAAACCTTTCTTTCCATAATTCTGGGCATTGGGTATTTGTCCCAGCAACCAGAGAAAACTAAACAAGACAGTATTGTGATTGGATCTTTTTCCTTGAGGGCAAACAGTTGTCTCGGAGAAGTTCTTGGTCAGCCATGGTACTTGTTAGAGAGCAAAGGATTTTTGATGGGTCTGAAGCCACAGGGAGGTTTAGTAGAAACCGGAAATGGAGAAACAGAAATTCAGCGCTGCTGTGCGCCGAACTGGCTTCACTGCGGGTTGCCCTTCGCTATCTGTTCTCCTTTCATTTGTGTCTGATTTTATGTCCGACGCTTCACTTTCGCTGTCCTACTGCTGTCGTCTGTAGTCCAAACTGGCTTTATTTCCCTACCCTCAGGGATGCAGAAAGGGGCCTGGTGACCCCCCACTCTTGTCCTTCGTGGGCGATGTTCCTGAATGAAAGGATGTCCCTTGCTTCATTGGCCAGGGACAGTGGGGAGAAGCTTCTTCTGCTGCTTGCTTCCGATCAAAAATCCAGCGTCTCCAGGGAAGTTGTAAAACTAGAACTTTTACAGGGCTTGAGACATAGCCTCACTCTGGTGCCTAATGTTTAAGTAGAAGAACTTTTTATTTCTAGTACTAATTGTCTGCACAGCAAGGAGTTGTGCTAGACTCGTTCTCCAAAGCTCTTCTTTAGGTTTGCTTCATATGATTACCTCAGACATTTGTGTAGAGTAACTGGAATAGAAGATCTATATCTCAAGGTCTCAACTAAGTATGACTTTGTCAAAACTTGCCAGGAATGGAAGTCAGGACCCTGAGACATTTTTTTTTTTTTTTTTTTTTTTTTTTGTCTTTTTGACACAGGGTCTTGTTATGCAGTTCAGGCTGACCTTGAGCTCACTTTTGTAGCCCAGGTTGGTCTCGAACTCGCACCGATCCTCCTGCCTCAGCCTCCCAAGTGCTGGGATTACAGGTGTGTGCCACCACGCCCGGCTAAAAAAAAATCTTTAAAAAAAAAATACCGAGACTATTCCTTCAGGCGGACCCAAAAGCAGGCCAGAACATGGCTGGGACCGATTTTTCCTTGGCGTTTGTCTTCTCTAGGGACTGCCACACGCGCTACTCTCCTAGTGTGGACCCCAGGGAGCACTGAGCCCACTTCCGCTCTTCCGCCTCCACTCTGTATTTTAATGAAGTAACCACACGGTAGATAGATTTTTCCTCTGGAAACTGCTGATTTGGAAAAACTCCACAATGCCAGTTCCCCAAGCACGGTGTTCAGTAGGGTATTGTATCTCAGAACAGACATTGATTTTGTCCGGAAAATTATCTACCCTTAGGTGGATAGAAAAATTTGTTAAAAAAAAAGAACAACCAGGGTTTGCATCCCTAATATTCCTTTGCGGATTTCAACATGAATATCTTTATTACCTCTTTGTTCTTAGCTCTTTGTTAGTTGAGAAGTTTTTCTTTTTTTTGGCTGGCTCAGGCTGCCTTAAGGGCGGTCAGATAAGGCTTGTAGAGCTGGAGATCGAACCCCGGTCCCCTGTGCCTGACCGTGTTTGCCCTAAGAGGCACTTAAACAGCTGAGCTAAGCCGCAGGCCTCCTTGGCTCCTTCTTAGTAATACAGAGATAGACTTGGATTACTGGTCCGCTGGGTTCAGCTGAAATTAACATATGAAGTCCTGCGTAGGATTAGTGTCTGGAGCTCCCTTACTGAGCCAGCTCCGTGTGGCTGCCGGTGCAGAATTAGCACTTAGCAATAAACAGAAAGCGGTAGCTTCCAGATGCTTTCTCTCCAAGGGAACAGAAGGGTCCCCCCAGGTCTAGCTATCAGCACAGGTGATGGTGGCTTGTACATAAACCGTACATTTATTTGTCTTTTGCTCTGAACTAAGATAGAGAATCTAAATACACGAATAAATAAGCTCTCTGTTCAAATGGACGTACAATATTTAATTTACCCGGCAGGAAAAGCGTGACATAGATACGGTTCGTGGTTCCCAATTCCTGCTCGAGTTAAATCATTCAAGCGCTCCACGTGGATATTTCAATCCTACCGTTCTTCTCTCATTCTCAGAGAAAAGCTAAGAACCAACGGAATTTTGCATTAAGGTAGGAGAACCGATGAAAACCTGGAGAAGCGTCATTCCCAACCGCTAAAGAGCTGTCAAGGGCCAGAAGCCAAAGCAGCACCCTGTAATAATTCTTAGAAACCAGCGCCATCTTCTGGCCTTTCAAAGTAACTGCTTCAAACATACCAAGTCCTCCTCGGTGGGGGCTTTCAGGTTAGCTCAGTGGTTTCAGAGGCTGTGCAGGCAATTGCAGTCAGGCACGGGGGAAGGCAGTTCGATCTCCACACCTGCCTTAAGGCAACCTGAGCCAGCCAAAAAACCCAAACCAAACCAAACAACAACAGAAACAAAAAACTTTTTAAAGTCCTTATATATTTAACATAAACAGAAATACGTAATTGGCTTGTGAAATCAGTGTGTTGGGTGATATACTGTGTCACTGTGTCCACTTGAGAAGTTTAGAAGTTTAATTAAGTGACTCAGCAGAGAGCCAGGGTTCTTAGTTGTCAATGTCCTCATCCTGTGTAAGAGGAGGGTGTGGACACTGTGTGAGTTTTACACCCCCAGCCTGTAATTAGGTCTGTAATTCCAGCACTTGGGAGGCTGAGGCAGGAGGATCAGTGTGAGTTCGAGACCAGCCTGGGCGACAAAGTGAGTTCAAGGCCAGCCTGAACTGCATAGCGAGACTCTGTCTCAAAAAGATGCAGCTCTAAGGGAGTGGCCAGGTAAGTGCATCCAGGGCGAAGACTGTGGCTACAGAGTTGACCTCTGAGGGCTCCACCCAGAGCAAAGCCTGAGGGGAAGGCAGGGGCTGAGGAGCCTCTATGGAGAACTGAGTAGAGACTAAAGTGCAACGGCCAGTGGCCGGGCACCGTGGTACCTGTGGTGGGACCAGGCCACGGGTGAGCCTCGGCCAGACCTCCTGCTCTAGTCTCAGTACAACAGCCCAGCCTGCACCCTGGCTAGAAGCGGTCACCCTGCCCGAGGCGCTGCCTGCAGGCCCGAGTCCCCCTGTCTCACCCAGGGAAGCTCGCTGCTGACCGGTCCACCGCTTCCAGAGCCACCCTGGCTGGCTAGGTCCCATCCAGCAGCACTTGTCACCTGCCACTACCCAGGGCCCTGCCTGAGCTGTGTGAGTGCGGCAAGCTTTCGTGGAGCAGATCCGGGGCCTGTGGACACTGAGGGAAGGCAGGCCACGAGGCCCGAGGTGAGAGGCTGACCTGGGCAGCCCCAGGCTCCTCCAGCAGCGACCGCCATGACGACACTGTGCGCTGAAAAAGTAGCTGCATGCTTGGTAGAGGACAGTTTCCCTGCTATCTGGAGTTTCACTTTCACCGACTCACTGTTCTGAGAGGTTTTTTTTTTTTTTTGGTCTTTTTGAGACAGGGTCTCGCTATGCAGTTCAGGCTGGCCTTGAACTCACTTTTGTAGCCCAGGCTGGTCTCGAACTCTCACCGATCCTCCTACCTCAGCCTCCCAAGTGCTGGGATTACAGGCGTGTTCCACCACGCCCAGCCTGAGGGTTTTCAAAAAAAAAAAAAAAAAATCGAAATATTTGCGGAGTTTTTGCAATATCGCGGGATTTTGCAGTATACGTATGTTGTTAAAATTACATAGGTGCATGAGTTTAGAAAATGGTTAAGAACATCAGAAGTGTTTTTAAAAGTGTGGGAAAGGTTTATAAGAGTGTGGGAAGGGTTTATAAAGAATATATATGC
>PVJA010012631.1:0-51420 GCA_004027025.1 Myocastor coypus | reverse complement strand
TTTTATTTTATTTATTTATGTCTTTCTTGTTTCATAACCTTTATTTGCTTATTCACTCATTTTTATGGCTGGCTCAGCCCACGCCCTGACGGCAGGGCTGGCGCAGCATGTGGTGCCGGGGATTGAACCGCGGTCCCTGAAGCCGCCCAAGCTTTCCCAAGCAGGCGCTTTAGACCACTGAGCCATCCCGCTGGGCCCCCATTGTTAAATTTAAACAATAAAAAAATTGAAAAAAAATAGATCACAAATACATGTTTTGTAGGAAATATCTGTTATTATTATTAAAATTTACTTTTTTTTCCTTTTCGGAGACAGACCAGTCTAGATTACATAGCAAGATCCTGTCTTACACTGGTGATAATCCTCCTGTTTCAGCCTACCTAGTGATGAGATTACATCGTACAGCACCACACCCTGACTGAAATTTATTAAATGCTATTTCCAATGCTTACAAGAGGATATCTAATTAAAACTATAGAAGACTACCAAATTATATATGTTGTAAAAGAAATAGAGTGTTACACACCAAAAATGTACAGTCATTCCATGAAAGGGATAAGAAACTGGGGGAGAGGGGCCTTTCATTTAAAAAAAAGTTGCCAGAGCTAGGGAGATAGTTCAGTGGCACAGTGCCTGCCTGGCAAGCATGAGGTCCTGAGTTCCATTCCAGGTACCAAAAAATAAAATAAAGTAAAATAATTCCATAATAAAAAATGCTGAATTTCAGTATTATTTAAGTTGTATTTTTAAAATTAACAGATATAAGGAATAGCTTGCTTTTTTCCCTTTCTTCCTGCCTTCCTTCCTAACACCGTTCCTTGTACTGAGGATTGAAGACAGAGCCTTAGCACTAAGTTACATTTCCAGACAGAGTTTTGCTCAGTCACTAAATTGCCCTTGCTGGTCTTGAATGTGTGATCCTCCTGCCTCAGCCTCCTAAATGCTGGGATTATAGGCATGAACCACTGTATTTGGCTAAGAATATTTTTTAAAAGAAAAAACCTTTGCAGCACACAATTTGGGCTGGGGAGAGGGCAGAGGTGGGGTTCTTTCAATAATCAGCTGTTTACTACTACTTTATACAAATGGTGCCATATAGTGGGCTAGACTTCCTCAGTCATACCGAGTAGGATAACCAGTCAGATTCGGTCAGATGGGGTCAAAACAAAGACTGTGGAAGGTCCAGGTGTGCAGCCAGGGGAAAACTAGGTGAGTCTGGAGTTAAGCACTATCCCTTTGGTGGGTGGGGGGGGGAGGAGACACTGAGGCCTTTTAAAGCCTTAGGGGCTGCCACTGTTGTTGGATTAACACACAGATGATGCTGCGGTAATTTATTGTTTCCACTAAGCCACTGACTTCATCCTGTAGTACTTTTACAGAGCTCTAGATGGCCTTAATAGGCCAGTTGACAAATTGTTTTCTGTCTGTAGTTTTTGCTTTGTGTCACGCCTTGCTTGGTTTTGCCTACTCTTATTTTGGAAGCAGAAAAGATTGGAATTCTGAAAAGTTGTGTTAGCCAAATCCTGTGAACAAAGGGGCCTTGTTCAGGGTTATGCACTCCAGTCTTGGGAGGAGCTGAATTCATCAGCTCAGATCTCTGCTTTTCAAGTTCTTGCTCTAGTTAGCACTGTTTCTCGGTGTCATGGCGTGGGACTCTCACGCAGCAGAGGCACAGCTAGACCAGTGTGTGGGGGCCTGCGCCTGCTCTAGTTACACCAACGAGTTCAGGCTGGGAAGATGCAGGCCTTAGTGGGCTTAAATAAACACCCTCAACAAACAAAAAAGAACATCGGGCAGGGGTTTATTGCTCTCCACCCCCATGCTTGGCTTATTCCTGACTACATGGACACCGTTCATTTCTTTTTTTTTTTTTTTTTTTTTTTTTTTTTTTTTGCTTTTTGAGACAGGGTCTCACTATGCAGTTCAGGCTGGCTCACTTTTGTAGCCCAGGCTGGTCTCGAACTCACATCGATCCTCCCGCCTCAACCTCCCAAGTGCTGGGATTACAGGCGTGTGCCACCACACCCGGCTTGGACACCGTTCATTTCTAATATTTCTGAGAATCAACCCCTCCATCCACAGAATGGCGCCGACACAAGAGTCTGAAGTTGGGAATAACAGCCTCGCCACCTGCGAATGAAGTTTTGTGAAATGAAACCATCTCTGTCTGCTTGGGGCCTGGGTGGGGTGGGGTAAGGCCTGTAGCCCGTGCACGAGGCATCTGTGATGTTTGTGCCTTCATGTCCATGTGTTTTCCCATGGGACAGCAGAAGCCTTGATCCTTGCCAGTGCTGTTGGAAAAGTTATTGCCTTTGTTTGCTAAATGGCATGGGAGCTTCAGGGAGTCTTGGGAGCCTTACCTCCGTGTGCGAGGTGGGAAGCTGTGTGTGCCGCCTTACCGTGCCTGGTGATGGGGGCAGCCATCCATGGTGCTGCCGTGCACGCATGTGGCTGCTGCTTTCTTCATGTCTGCCTCGTTCTGTTTCCCTGACAGGGCAATTTGGTTTTGATGCTGTGCCAGAAATCTTCAGACAATGAGCTACTGGAACTCACAGAAAAGGAACTGCGTGCAGTACCGCAGGCATTTTCTGGTGGACAACGGTGTTTTTCATGGTGAGCTGCCTCTTGAGTTTGTGTGGTTGGCTCTTGCACTTTGTATCTGACAGCGCTTTTATTCTGCATCTTAGATGCAAACACAGTGTAATTGTTGCTCTGAACCAAGAGCTTCAGGTAACTTGTTTGTGCTTAATTACCCCAAAGAACTCCCATCGCGTGCATTGTTAGCAACGTGCCCCACCTCAATACCAGTGCTGGAATTTTTAAGAGTGCTCTCCCTCTTTTGCTGCACTCTGGACTCCGGTAATTTTTCTTTTTGATGTTTGTAATTATTTTGAACAAGGCCCATAGTAAGGGTTCAGTTAGTACTTGTGGATCACTAAACTGCTTATTACCAGCATACTGCGTGCCTTCCAAATGCAAATGTTAAAGTTGGCTGTTTTAGGCACTAATTAAAAAGAAATTCCTCCCCTTTTTTTTGCTGCTTTTTGAGGGGAACTTTAAGACTTACTTGTGTGTTAGGCCACACAAAAACCACAGTGGAAGAGTTTATAGCATTTAGTGTTGCTGTGAGGATGGATTAGTGCAGCCATGCCTCAGAGAATAATTAATATTCGTCATTCTGATGGCAAGGAGGACGAATTGCCCTTACCCTGCTGACATCTGTTTGTACTGTGGTAATGCAGTCAGGATAAACTCTGTCAATCCAGTTATCAGGATACTTGTGAGTGACATTTATTTAAGAGTCAAAGATTTATGTGGCACCAGAATCTGTGAGTAGCCTCTCCTGGAATCCAGTGCAATCCTAGAGGGAAGTGAGTTTTCCTAGAATGTGGAGTTCTGGGACAGAATCTTATGAACTAAGGCTGTTTTTAACTTTCTAAAGTTGGTCTGTCTTTCCCAGTTTGGTGGCTTTGGGTTATGTTTAAGATAACAAACACAACATTAGAGTTTACCATGTTTTCCTTTGCAACATTTATTATGCCACCTTGTTAAAGTACAAGGGGAAAGAAAAGGAAGCAGAGAGAAAATGACTGCTAAGGTTGGTACAGGTGATGTGCAAGGTCAGAATAAAAGCCACTGCCCACACCCTGCCAGACTGGCTCTCTGGCTGCTGCTGCAGATGGCGCTCTTATCAGGGTGATGTTAAACCTGGCACTTTAACATTTGGAGTGAGGTTGTGCTTGGATTGTTTTGAATCTAGTGCCAAGGGCTTGTGCATTGCTTTATCTTTTTCATGCCCAGTGCTCACTGGAATCTATTTTCTGTTAGGATTTTATTTATTTATATATTTTAGGAAATGCAGTCTCAAAATGTTGCTCTAGGAGGCCTCAAACTCCTGGGCTTAAGCAATCCTTCTGTCTCATTCTTCAGAGGAGCTGGGACTATAGATGTACATTACTATGTCAAGCTAGCTTTTTTTTTTTTTCCTGTATTTAGTACAGGGTCTACAGGGCCTCACTACATAGCTCAGACTCACAGTGATCCTCCTGTTTTCAGCCTCCCAAGCACTGGGATTATAGGTGTGCACCACCATACCCGATCTCAATTGCTGTCTTAGTGCACCGTGGGGCAAGGGCTGGCACAGCATGCTGGGGGTGGTACCCTGGTCCCTGCACCTACCTAAGCAGGCACTTTAATCTGCTAAGGTATCAGCCTTAACTTCATTTTTAAAAAGATTAACTATACTAATTGAAGAAACAAAGGAGTTAGAAGAACTAGGTCTACATTTCAAAGCTTTATGCCAGTTTTTTT
Source organism: Myocastor coypus (assembly GCA_004027025.1). Lineage (NCBI taxonomy): Eukaryota > Metazoa > Chordata > Mammalia > Rodentia > Myocastoridae > Myocastor > Myocastor coypus. The sequence continues at coordinate 47,109 of PVJA010012631.1, read as the reverse complement.
TAAAGAATTATTTTATTTTTTTCTTGTTTCAGAACTTTTGTTTGTTTATTTATTTTTATGGCTGGCTCAGCCTGCCCTGAGGGCAGGGCTGGCACAGCATGTGGTGCTGGTGATCAAACCGTGGTCCTTGCAGCTGCCTAAGCTTTCCTAAGCAGGTACTTTAGACCACTGAGCCATCCTGCTGAGCCTCTTATGCCATTTTTTAAAAGATTCAGATTTAAATGTCTTAAATTCACCATATTTTCATTATTTTAAATGCCTTTTTCTAGAATCCCAGAAGTTATAACTTAAAAAAATTAAAATGTACTAGTTATTATATTCTAATTAATATATAACTATTTTGTAGATTCTTTATGCGAAGGGCTTGCTTAATAGTATGTTGAACCCTTTTAACATCTTGTAAGTAGTTATTACTATTACTATTAGTATTATTTTTATTTACTGAGATATAGTTTTTCTAACTGTAACACAGTCTGGCCTCAAACTTACTGTATAGTCCAAAGGTGATTTTATTTTATTTTATTTTTTTTTTGGGACCAGAGTTCGAACTCACGACCTTGCACTTGCCCAGCAGGCACTTGTGCCACGGAGCTATCTCCCCAGCCCCACAAAGGTGATTTTAAACCCATGATCCTTCTGTGTCAGCCTCCTGAGTGCTGGGATTATGGGCATATGGCACCCCATGTAGAACACTATTACTGTTGATCTTATTTTATGGATGGGGAAACTGAGGCTTGGGGAGGTTTTGAAGTGGTGTTCTACCCACATTGCCTGACTCCAAAGACCCCACCATTTTTTTCTTTCAGGCTGCTATTTAAATTTAATAAAGACCTCAACACTGAGAGAAATAGTATCTGGAGGTAGGGTCTTGCTGTGCAGTTGAGCTTGCCGTAAGCTCATTGTGTAGCCCAGGCTGGCCTCAGACACCTCCTATCTCAGTGTCCGGAGCACTGATACTACAACAAGTGTGTGTCGCCATGCCCAGCCAGCACTGTAAGAATTTGAACAAATTACATAAATTCTTCAGGAGCTCACTTCTCTGTACAATAAGCATGTTGGTCTTGATGACTTTTTTTTTTTTTTAAAGAATATTTATTTATTTATTTATGTTTTTCTTGTTTAATAACCTTTATTTGCTTATTCACTCATTTTTATGGCTGGCTCAGCCCACGCCCTGAGGGTAAGGCTGGCGCAGCATGTGGTGCCGGGGATCGAACCGCAGTCCCTGAAGCCGCCCAAGCTTTCCCAAGCAGGTGCTTTAGACCACTGAGCCATCCTGCTGGGCCCCTGGTCTTGATGACTTTGTTAAATACTTTTTATTTCTAATCTCAGAAATCCCATTGAAGTGCTTTTTTAAAAATATATTTGTTGTTGGTACATTTTAAATATTTATAATGGTAATATTCATAATAGGTAGTTTGTATCTGTATGTGATATCTTTTTTTCCCCCCCAGTGTTCTAAAAAAGAAAAAAAAAAAAATGGAAACAAAACTTTCAAAAAGAAGGCAGGGAAGTTGGATTAAGAGAGAGAAGGGACTATCTCCAAGAATTAAAGTTGCTGTAGTTTATGGTACACAAGGGGGCAGTAGAGTATTTAAAATAGGAGTGTTACTATCGAATGAACTTCTGAAAGGATTTCTAGAGGTACCAAATCCTCTCAAGCTTAAAAGGATCAAAGCCAATTAGAATTATGATTTTATCCACTTATAGTAGAAGCTTTAAGTACTTCTGGTAGTATTGAGTATCATTTTAGATTTCTATGCCTGAGGAGGCTGGTGTTTTAGACAGAAAGGTGCCTTTGGCTTTTCCTCTCCCTCTGCAGAAATCACTGCCTGTTACCACAGGAACGTGTTGAACTTAGAGGAGAGTTGTTGGAAGTCTCTGTGTCTTTTACATTAAGTGAGCTGTGGTGACGATGTCTTTGTTTAGGATCGTAACATTTCTGAGAGAATGGAAGGACAGGACATACTGGGTCAAAACATGCAGGGGATTCTAGTGCAGGAGGTGAACTTTTTGACTGGGCTTTTTTATTTTTATTTTTATTTTTTTTTGTCTTTTTGAGACAGGGTCTTGCTATGCAGTTCAGGCTGGCTTTGAGCTCACTTTGTAGCTCAGACTGGTCTTGAACTTGCACTGATCCTCCTGCCTCAGCCTCCCAAGTGCTGGGATTGCAGGTGTATGCCACGATGCTCAGCTAACCTGGCTTTTTTGACCACACATTTTGTATATGAACTTGGCTGTTTATGTTGGAAATGCCCCTAATAGAATCAGATCAACTTAAACAAAAAGAGACAAAGCTTCTTGCAGTATAAACAGAAGGGAATAATTTCCCTCATTTACTAGATAAAGGTTTTTTGGAATATGCAGTCTTAAATGCTGTGCAAATGTACTAGCGAGATTCTGTTCATAGTCACAGATGTAAGCAACATTCCTGAGAACACAGACCTCCATTAGAACAAGTACTCTGTGGCCTAAAATGTGAGTGCCAAAGGAAGTGCAGTGTCTATAATCTCTTATAGGTCTGGAGGCACAGTCCAAGGCCTGATTCTTTGAACACAGAGGCAGTGTATTCTCATTAGAAACAATTTAGAATATCACAGTCCAAAGAAGACGACGTGATTACAACCACTGGAGGTGGGCTGCTTCTTTTTGGCATGTTAGGTGTCCTTTCCTCTTCCTGATACTTGGATGCAGGAAGGACTGTCTGGGAAAACCGAGAAATGTCTTCTGGCCAACAGAAGTGAGCTGCTTCAATTGAACTTAGATCTCTGTTGAGACATGGCAAGAACCCTGTTAGCAATATAAGTTTTTTTTGTTTCTCACTGTCTTTTGCCCATATGTTTGGGGAAATCAATTGAATCCCAAGGGATTTAAATCTGTCAAAGAAGCAATTGCTAGGCTCTTCCTCTACTTGGCTTTTATTCTCCTCAGATGGTTGAGAAAAAATATGAGCAAAGAGTATTTTGTACAGCATAAACCCTGCCATCAATAGCTTGTAGTTTTAGTGAATTATTTTGATTTGAAAATTGCTTGTTTCTTCAGCTATTTAATGTTTTGTCTTTTGTTTCTGAGACAGAGACTTCTGGGCTGGCCTTGAACTCACCACATAGCCGAGGCTGGCCTTGCATTTGCGGGGATGCTCTTGCCTCACCAGTGCTGGGATTACAGACATGTGCCACGATGGGCCACCACTCAGCTGCTTACCTTGACTGTGGTGGATTATAATCTTTTTTTCTGATCTAGGATATAGTCTTGATTCTTAAAACTAATGACTGGTGTATTTTCAACAATGTGTGTAATTTCTTATGCACGTGAGGTTTGCCAAATATTTGAGCTCCTTAGTAGAGTATTCTTGTGTCACTGATGAGCATGGGTTCTAAGCTGCATGCTGGGTGGAGTGCAGACATGGGTGGACTCTTGAGCCACTTTGGAGGCATTGCTTATTGTCTGCTGTCTTCTTCAGGGGCTACTAAAGGGAGGGGGCCAAGATGTTACCAGCAACTGAGGGTTCTTGCTTAGTGCATACAGAAAGCACAGGCTGGCAAAACAGCATTTTAGCGTTAACAGTCCTGAGCCTTGAATGCCAGTGGTCAATGGCTCTTACTGTTGGTGCCTTTCTTATGGCCTGGAGCTGGCAGCTGCTGACAGGCTTCAGGAGCTTTGTGGCCCCTGGAGATTGTAGCTACTGGCAACTCTTTGTTAACCTGTCTCTTGCTGCTGCTAGCCACCTTCAGTGTTACTGAAAGCGACCAGCAGCCTTTAGTGTTATTTCTCTCAGTGTACCATGCTCTCCTTGAGATAAAATAATGAGTAGGCAAAAATATGCCACTTGGAAGAGGCTTGGTTAGGCCAGTGCTGCAGCTCAAGGAGGGGTGGTGTGCAGACGGACCTGCGGCTGCTTGGGAGGCGGCTGCTCACAGAGGATGCGAGGTGGCCGAACACTTGTGCGGAACCAGACTTTCTGTTTGCTCATGGATCAGGGAGGTGTCCCCGGTGGACCTAATCGTGAAGGTTTCAGGAGGAGAGGACTCATCCTGAGAGGCTGCAGGGTGGGGTCATCGGGATAGGTCCCATCTGAGGCTTGTTGTAGTAGAGCCAATGCAGCAGTTGAACATTTGGGCAGCTGGGGCACCTGCTGCGGCTGGACCTGCTGGAAGGCATTTGGGGCCGTGAAGGAAGAAAAGTAAGAAGCATCTTGAGGGCAGCATCAAGTCCTCACCTGCCTCAGTGGAAAGTGATATAATGGTTTTTCTTCACACAGCGCTTAGTATAATTGTGCTATTGAGAAAAAAGGTGTGTCTATAACATAGTTATCATCCCTTTTCTGTTGAACTTTATTTGTACTGTTATTGTTATCCAAGTGCCTCTGAAGGACCACCAGAACGCTGGATGATAAAGCACTCCTTATTTTAGACCTTTTGAGACAGGGTCCCACTACTCATAGCAGGACCTCCTGAGTTCTGGCATTATAGGCGTGTGCTTAGAAATAATTTTGAATAGAATTGTGAAAGTCTTTTTCTATACCTAGGGATAAAGTTAAGAGCAGTTTTCTTACGAAAATACTTATGCGGTATGTTTTTTCAGAAAATTGCTTCAAATATGCTTTGCCTCACAGTTACATCCCAGTGAAGCCAATTGATTTAGTCAATTAAGTAAATAACTTTTTTTTTTTTTTTTTTTTTTCTTGTGATAGTAAGTAGGGAATCAACCCTGGGCCTGCCTGTTTGCCTTCTGTCCATTTATCACAGCCTCTCCCAGGGCTGGGATTACAGATGTGCACTACCCTACTGGCTAATTGAATCACTTTTCACCAAGCTAAAGATTGTGTGCAGGTCCAAAGTTTTTTCCTGGCAGCAGTATTTGCGGCATCTGTGTAGTCAGACACGGGGATCACAGTAAGAATGTGTCATAAGGGCCAGGAACAGGGAATAAAAGCCTGGTAAGATGGCGACAAAGAGGGAGAGAGTTCATTTGGTTCTTCACTGTACACTTTATAGCTAGTGTTGCACTGACTCCTTAAGGAGATGTGTTTGTGTGTTGTATATGTTAATGTGTTGTGTGTGTTTGTGTAGGCATAGTCATGGATTCCTCTTGACTATGGAGAAATCAGTAGGCAGGGTGGCTTTTCCCCTCCGCTCACCCCAACATTAAGTAGGGGATATCTGGGGCACTTGCTGTGAATGAAATGACTGAGATTATACTCCTTTCCTTGCCTCAGGAAAATCATAGCTACTCATATAGGCTTTAGAGAAGTGGATATCTGTGTGTCAGTTAGAAAACAAAATGTTAAGTCTTTAAAATGAACTGGCATGAAATGTGCTTGTTTTATAATCTTTTGGGAGTGTGTACCCTTTGTTGACTTTTTAGAGATGAGAAACTTCAGTGAAGGCCTCAATGAAATGCTATTTACATTTTAAAAAATGTTACTAATTTTAATGAGGAAGAAATAACAATGAGACAGTTTTGCAACAGGTTAATAGGACACTTACAATAATTAATACACTGCGTATTATTATCTTCAGAGTACAAGATGCAGACATGATATCTTTTCTAAACAATAATAGTACAAATCTCTAATAGTCCATAATAGTAAAGGATTATCAGCAGAACTGGCAGTGTCAGAAGCTGTTCACTTCAGCCTTTTATAGCTCAACATGGCTTTACTTTTTATACCTCGTGGTTAGACTTTTCTGCTGAATGGTTAAGACCAAGGTAAAGCAAGACCTTCCTCAGGATTTACCTTGAAATCATGTATAGTATTTCATAGATCTTTATCAGTGTCAGCCATCTGGATGAGTCACAGTCATTGCTTGACCAATTTGCTCTCTGTGAAAGCCCGAGAGAATATTTTCTTTCTACATTTTAAAATTTATAATTCATTTCTTTTTTTTCCTCTGTGATTGGCACTCTTAAGGTAGTGTAGCATATATGTGAACTTTTGAAAATTTAATTTAATTTGACTGATTTTATTTTCCTCTAGTGAGTGCTTTAAAAAGCATTCTGTTCCAATGTGCTATCCTCTAGGCTAAACTTTTATGTTGTGGGTCCGATACATCTTAAAATTTTAACGCAGACCTTGTTTAAGCTCAACCTAGTACCCCTGACCTGGCTGTTAGTGTCTGAGAGGAAGGAAGGTAGCTTCTCCTGTCTCAGTATCTCTGTTCTCTGAAGGGAAATTCTAGGCCTTGCCAGCCAGGCTTAGCACAAGGAAGAGAGATGAGGACAAAAGTTGGCTAATGCACCTTGTGTCACTGATGGTGTGGAGGTCCAGACCCTCTGCTTTTGCCAGGATTCTTCAGCAAGAGTCTTCATCTCTTTTTCAGTCCCTCTTTACTCTCTCTCTTCACCTCTTCTGTGTACGCATTTGCCTTTGCCTAGTGCGTGGCTTTCCTTGACTTTGAAGCACCAGGGAAATTGTCTGGCCCTTTCTCTTATCTCCATGGTTTTTTTTTTTCCTCCTTCATCAAATGGACTCTGGACTTACAGGTGCTATGGAAGATGGGCTGGGTGTGACGTTTTCCCTCCCTCTCTCCAGACCTGACTGCAATGTCTTCTCACAGTGTTATAGAGGCAGCTCCATTAAGCCTGAAGAAATCTGACTCGTGGAATTGTAGCTCTTCCTGTGCTTGTCTTTGGGAGGGAGGGGTCCAGCCTCCAGTCTCACTCATCCAGGTGATGATCTTGCCATCCTAGGCACTTTGGGTGTTACCCATATAGTGGGAAATAGACAGTGTGATGTTTGTAGCACACCACTCTCCAGCTGTATATAGCTCTCTGTGGATTCTTCCAGAACCCTGAAGGCATTGATATCCTTCCTATTCTGTGCTTGCATTATACAAGGGTGTGTAGTGGGTTAATCAGAACCACATGAAGGGGGCTGGCAAGATAGCTCAGTGGCCTAAAGTGCCTGCTTAGGGAAGCTTAGGCACCACATGCTGTGCCAGCCCTGCCCTCAGGGCATGCTGAGTGGGCAATAAGTAAGTAAGTAAGTAAATAAATAAATAAAGCTGTGTTGAGACACCTCAGCACTAGCCTTGCCTTCTTACTGGGAGTCAAATTCAGTGAAAAGATTTTGCTGGGAGAACGGTCCCTCTGTGATTTGTCAAATTCTCTATGGCTATTCACATTCTGTAATGATAGAAGGGGTGAAAGGTACTCCAGTGGGTACCCAGCAAAATGGCAAGTTGACGGTCTTGGCGAGTGGCCCAGGTAGGTGAGAAGTAACAATGTTCACTGTTTAAAGCCTTGGCTCTAACTCTCTGAAACAGGCCTGTTTGCTTTCATGGAAGATCCTTGGCTGGCCTTTTCCATTGGATTCTCAAGTTCTCTTTCTTAAAACTATGACCACTGGGAGGCCAGTCAGATAGAAAATCTCTTCTTGATCATTTTAATTTTTTATGGGGGGGCATACCAATTTTCTAATTACTTAATTAAAAAGAAGAAATAATGTGTTCAATAAAGTCAGTTTTCCTTCAGATTTGCAGACTTCTCATGTTTTAAGTGGTTACTTAATGAGAATTATCTTCCCTTGGACCTGTGTTAAAAATTTAAGCCTTTGTTCTTAAGCTGCATTTCCATAATTATAATTAACTTTTCTTTCTGCTCTCATTTTCCTGATTGTCTTTCCTACTCTATGCCTAATGCTTTCAGAGACTGATAGGAGGATGAGATATCTTTATATCATTATATTAAGGGTTCTTCCAAAGCATTGTAATTATTCAATTTAGCTGCACAAAAGATCCAGATATTTTTCTTGGGCTAGAGCAATAATTATTAGTGATTGCATTTGCAATCATGAAAACCTCCTGTCTCCTGTCTGTCAAAACAGAGCTGAAAAACTGCAGTGTGTCCCTTCACACTGTGTAAATGAAGTCACTCTGGTAGATCTCATGTTTTATTTGAGGATTCACTCAGCAAATCTGTTTGGGGTTTTCACAAAGTATAAGCTGTTAATTTCAAAAGGATTACCCAGGTGTCTCATTTAAAGACCATGCCCCGCGTGATGTGGTCTCATCCGTGCCCACTCTGTGGGTTGGGGTAGACGCTGCTATCCCCAACAATGTGTTCCTGTGTCAGACCTGTCCTCTGGGTCTCATACCCACATGCTCAGCACCATCTCCTGGCTCCACTGATGCTCTGCAGGTCTTTGGACTTAACATATGTACAGCAGAACTCCCTCCTTCCCTCTTGGCACCCAGTTTTATTCCGGTCTTATCTGGCCTTAGTGCCTGTATCACATCTCCCCTGACCTGTGTAGGGCTGACCCACAAAGCTGTCCTTTCTCTACTTAGTCAACTTTCAATCTGTCTTTTGGGTCCCACAGTAAAGATCCTCTCTACAGGGAAGGCAGGCTTCTGACTCTCCAGATCAGGTTAGGGTTTGTATGATATTCTGTTATCCTGTATTGTTGTCTCATTGCATATTGCTATTGTAATAAAGCAATGAGTTGTATAGCACCTTTTTAAATTTCTGTCTCCTACTACAAGGACTGCTGAGACCGGAGACTGTTCTGACCTCTTTTTCCAGCATGTAGTGTCATGCATTGCTTATAGTGGGTGCTCAACAAGTGATTACTGAATTCATTTCCTTACTTTATTTAATAGGGTAATTAAGAACTATCTAACATTTCATTTTTACACATGATTGGACTCATTGAAAAAAAAAAAAACAGTTTTCTGGTTCTTTGGCTACCGTTGTTTCTTACATTTAGGCTTTTGCCATGAAGAATTCAGAAAAAAAGATCCATAAACCATCTCTTTTAAGACTGCAAAGGAAAACACAATCACTTCTGAGAATCTAAGTGTGTCTTAGAAAAGACATTGAAGTTATATAATGCTTCGAAATGAATGAGGATGTCTATTAATAAAATAATTTCTTAGATTTTGAAATTTATTAATATATCCTAAGCTTTCCCTCTTGGTTAGCGGATGTGTATCTTATTCAAATCTGAAATTGGAGATTGCTTTTATTAAAATAGCACCATTAGTAAAAGCTATTTGATTGCAGAATTTTGTATGCTATTAAAATTCTCTGCTGAATGTCTGCAAATTTCCACTTGCAAAAGTGAACATTGTCTGTGAGATAAGGCGAGGTCTTAAGCACCGACAGCACAGAATAGACCTAGGGTAGCCGGGCATCAACACAGAAGAACCAGTAAGAGGAAGACAGCCAGGGAGTATGTGAGGAAAACAGACCAACAGCACTGGGCTTCTCTAGACATTAAGAAGATGCACTTTCATTTCATCTTTACAAATAAACAGAAATGGTCAGCATTTAGGGCTTTCCTTTAAACTGTAAGCATTATGAGAGCACAATACTGACTCACAGGTAGCAAAACTGTTTAGAGATAGATCCTACACTTACCCTTTGCAGATAGATGTTTATCTATAGAAATTTTTTGGCCTAATTTTGTTTTGTTCTTTTTCATCTCTTGGAATGTAACTGGCAGGTGTTCTCACACCTTCTCCTATTTAAATGTAGAGGATGATGGCTTGTGTTCAGTTACAAGGAAGAACAGTGGACATATGTATTACTGAGTGTCCTACCTTTACTCCTCGTCAGCTTGAAATTAATTGAACACCAGTGGCCATTCTTTGAAATTGTGCCTATGTCAGAATTTTGTGGCATCATGTTTTTAAGCCAAGTAGAGCTTATCTCTTTGGTGTGGAGTTTTGTCATTGATTAATTTTTAACCCACTGGATCCCAGAGCTGCCCACTGGAATCATGTTGGGGGTGGGTTAGTTACCTGAGTTCTAACTGAGGGGATCTGCTTTTATCTTTCTAGACTTTCCAGAATTTTCCATATCCAACAATGCTGAAGCTTTCAGCATCAATAATGAACAGCCAGCATGTGTGCCATAAGTTTACCATCCCTAGGTGTGGCCTAGAGACTGGGAGATTTTTTTAGAACTTTACAGTTGATTTCAGTGGACAGCCAGTTTAATTCTGTTGGGCTAAAACCTCAGACCTAAGGTGACTAATATATATCAAAATTATTGGGCTTATGTATCTCATAATACTTGTTTTGTGTGATGATAATCTAAATTATACTATTTCTTTAAGAGTATGGGAAGCAGACACATCAAATAAGAAAGACACAGGGCTGGGGGGTAGGTTGGCCAAAGCATTTGGTTCCCATGCATGAGGCCCTGGGTTCAATCCTCAACACAGGAAAAAGTTAAAAAAAAAAAAAAAAAAAAGAACTTGTATGTAAAATATTTGAATATAGGTTAATTTAATACAGGTAGAAGAGTCATCTTTTGTACTACAGAAGAATGTATGAGCCAACTGTATATATGGAGCTTTGCAAATGCTGGCACATGTTAGAAAAGTAAGGACCAGAGTCCCTCTGATTCCTGGATTAGTCCTGTCCAATTCCTAGAAGTCTCAGGAAGGGGATATCTTGTCTGAGGATCACTCTTGCTTTGCATAATATATCATTTCTTGCAAATACGATCTTTTAGCTGATGCAAAGAGGAACTGGGGGCTGGTGTTAAAATAAATAAGTTTAGGTCTTGTTGGAAGGAATTTTTTTTTTAATTATTATTATTTATTTATTGTTTCAGAACCTTTATTTGTTCATTCACTCATTTTTATGGCCGGCTCAGCCCGCCCCGAGGGCAGGGCTGGCGCAGCATGTGGTGCCGGGGATCGAACCGCGGTCCCTGAAGCCGCCCAAGCTTTCCCAAGCAGGCGCTTTAGACCACTGAGCCATCCTGCCGGGCCCCTGGAAGGAATTCATAGATGATGCTGTGTTGAATATTCTCGTAGCACTTTGCAAGGTCTTTCATCAGTGCCAAACCAAGGTTGCTATTAGAGCTGGTGGTGCTCACTGCTTTGGTGTAAAGACAAACAGTTTGCCACAAGTCCCATTATTAGATGATGTTGTTCAAGTTCAGGCTCCTTGGATACTAAAATTCAGTGTTTTTCCATTATTTTGACCTGATAACCAGTTACACCAGTGGCTCTCAAGCTTTCTAATGCCGTGACCCCATGATACAGTTCCTCGTGTTATAATGCGGTGACCCCAAACCAAAAAATAATTTTGGTGGCTACTTCAAATTACTAATTCCAATAAATAACACTTCCCCATGGCATAGCATGGGTTTAAATATGTATTTTCCAATGGCTTTAGGCGACCCCCGTGTTTTGGTTGTTAAACCTCTGCCGGGTTTGCAACCCATAGGTTGAGAACCACTGAGTCACATAGATATATCTTTGAAAGTAATTGGAAATGGGGTTGGTTTTATGCTTTAAAATAGCTTCAAGGCCTGTAAGAGGCTCCCTGAAACTCAGTGGAGAGGACACTATGGTGAAGTGGCCTGACACTGAATTCAGGTGGGGGATCTGGAAACCAAGGGTGGACAGAGAGTTAGTGTCTCCTAGGGGGATCCCTGGGAGCATGTTTGAAATGCAGATTCTTAGCCCTGCTAGGAAGCTCAACTGGAATCTATCTCACCAAGTAAGCAGGTGATTGTGGCAGCACTACTTGGGAAGACCCAAAGTTTTCCTAAGTGAGGGCTTAGTCTTTGTCCTCCCAGGTGCAAGAGCAGGAAGGACAGGGTTAGAGGGAAGCAGACTCTTTTCCATCAAATGAAATGAGAGTTGTACAGCTGATGATGAAGACCCCAGACTGTGTCTCCATGCTCTGATTGCCAGGTGGAAGATTTGAGGCCTGCAGCTGTCTTGGTAGTTTTCTTTGTAGAATGGGCTTAAACATAGAAACCTCTGTTTGAAACATAGGAAGGAACAAGTCCCATTAAGGAACGAGATATTGCATCGCTGGTCTATGGCGATGCCTAGCACGTTGGAACCACTAAGACTCGAGAAGCCATCTGATGAGGAATTCTGCCCAGCTATGGAGCTGGGCTTGAGAACGTTTGTGAAATCTCTGTCAACATTACTGCAGATATGTTATACATTTGCGCCTTCTCTTCCTAACAAAGTGCTTACTTTTCATCATACTGTTCCTCCTTGTCCCTTTGCAAACCCCTAACTAAAATCAGTTTCCTTTTGTAGATGAGCAGTAGGTGCTGCATACTGATACCTACCAGTTCGTGCAGTTAATTCTAAAGCTAGCATTTTGTCATTCCATCTTGCCTGACCTCTATGATCTCAGCTAAGTGTTATGAAACAAAAGTGGATTTTTTTTGTGGGATAAATTTGCAAATCTCTGCATTTTCTGATTATCAGAAATGCTGAGCTCTTTGTGATACCAGAGTATTATCACATCATTTTTTTTTTTTTTTCATGGAAGTGTTCCAAGCACATGTACACTGACCCAGTGAGTGGAAAAACTGCCTGTGGAGCCTGGGTAGACTTGAGGGTTCTGGGCACTGGGCCTGTGTCCCCATCACTGAGGGCAGCATGGTTCTGTGAGGCTGGGCTGTCCCTGCCTGGTTGCATACAACTGACATTTTCGTGTGTGTCTTCATAACTAATAAATGAATATGAACTTTCTGTGGGGACCAGGTATTGAAAATCCATGTAGTGCTTAGTTCAGCAGCAGTCTCACTGTGTGATACTTTATGATCTGGCAAAGTTTTAACTCCATAATTCTGAGCAACAGTTAGAGTTCTTTTTGGATGCAAGTTTCATAGTTGCTGCTGTGTATGGCTACAGCTGAGTGGCCTGTGGAGGCCAACTGTTAATGTAGCCCTGCCACACGTCTGCCAGAATGTAGATGGTCATGTGCAGACTGCACAGATCATTGCGGATGATGTCACTCAGTGACAGGAGTATTGTTTTCAATTTGAAGGATAGAAACTCACTGTTAAGTTGAAGCCTGTGTCTGGGACCTTCTTTCATAGATTGTCTTCTTGCTCGAGCGCCTGAGAATCTATGTGGGAGCTAATGTTTTATGTCTGTCATTTTGATCTCTAATTATATTTTTGAAAATTTCTCCCATATAATTTCCACTAAATTATATAAATCAGTGTAGACATTGAATATCTAGCAGCCATAGGCACCATATTTCTGATGTTAGTAATATAAATTTTTTTCTTGGCTGGAGAATAAGTTCTGCATAACTCATAGTACTAAATTATTTCTAAATTAGATTAATTTATATGAAGTGGCAAAATGCTATTATTGGTTTTCTATTTTATTAGCTTAATATTCATGGAAGAAATTCTATCCTGCTTTCTTCAAGGTCTTTAGCAAAAACCTTTTGTAACCATTTCATGCTAGTTGAATGTGAATGAGGGAGACCGATGAAGCAGAAAATTAAAATATTTTGATGTTTTAATAGTAATCATTAATCTACACTTCAAAGTTATTTTTCTCATTGATAAATTTATTGCCTTATTTATTTTTTTGGCGGGACCAGGGTTCAAACTCACGACAAAGTGCCACGGAGCTATCTCCCCAGCCCCCAATTTACAGCTTTAGAAAGTATTTCCTAATGTCTTTGCTAAGCTTTTAAAGTTCTTTCTATTTGAACAACATCAGTGAACAGCAATTTTGGAGGTAAAGTCAGTTTAGTTATTGGCAGAAGAATTTTGAACATACTTTTACCTTTATTGGCTCTGAATATTTTTGAGAGTGGTTATAAGAATCATATTTATTTTTCTAGTAACAATTCCCAAAGTTTTTATATAGAATTTTCAGGACTGAAAGAGACCACAGGAGTCTTTTCTTAAAAAATGTATTTGCTACAGAGTCTCATTACATAGCTTGGACTTGTAGTGATCCTCCTGTCTTCAGCCTCTCCAGCCCTGAGATTACAGGTGTGCACCACCATGCCTGGTCTCAGTGGCCAGCATAGCACACTCGGGGCCAGCATTGTGGTGCCAGGGATCGAACCCAGGCCCCTACACTTACCATGCAGAAGCTTAGTCCATTGAGTTGTGGTGCCTGCCTGACCTCAGGATTCTTGCAGTAGCTATTTTCTTGGGCTACCTTCTAAAAAGAAAGGTCTCAAGAATAAGGAATGTAAGCTAGGACCTGGCATATGGATGATGCCTAGTAAGTATTTGGTGAATGAATCAGTTGCCTCCTACTTCTTATCAGTAGAGCCCACAGGCCTGGGCAGGTTAAGTGTGGAGCCTAAGGTGAGTCTGGTTTAACTATTCTTACATGGTGGAGACCAGATCCCGGGATGCTGTGAGTACAGTGAGGCCTGCTTCATGCCCTACGTGTGCCTGCATTCACTTCACAGGATTCCTTGTTCCCTTGCCAACAAAGCGGGTTGCTGATTTCCAGGTGCTGGCCATCTGTGCCTGTCCTTCCTATCCTAGGTCCTTGCACCCCTAGTTTGAATAAAGGATGCTGCTCCTTTTTCTCCTTAGTGCTTTAAATATTTTTTTTGACCTAGGTTTTTGCTAAGCATTTAACAATTAGCCAACTGGAAATGGCCCTTTTCTTCATAGAGCTTGCAGGTTTTCCTCTGTTGCTACCCTTCCTTCCCTTGAGGCCTGCATAGGACCTTTATGTTAGAGTAACTTTTATCCAGTGTGCTTTATCATTGTGTACTTGCATACCTTTTTTCTATATAGGCATGTGAACGCACTTGCGGGCACACACATGTGCAAGCACACTTTTTTTAGTCACTTAAGAATAATTAGCCTATCTTCTGGTCCTTGGTACTTCAGAGTATATTCTGTAAACAGCGATATTTTATTTTATTTATTTATTTTAATTACGTTTCCTGGCACATTTTAGATATATATAATGATCACATTCGTCATAAGGAATTTGTACCTATGTATGATGTAACTCGATCCTTTTTGTCCCATTCCCCTATCCGTTCAGCTTTTCTTCTCATTATTTATGAAAGCCTTGTATCATTTTTTCCTATTCTTGTGATTTTTCCTTTTTCTTTCCTCCTTCCCCGCTCACTCCTCCCTAGCTCACCTTTTCATTTGAACATTTTCTTTCTGCATTTATTTATTTATTTATTTGGTCTTTTTGAGACAGGGCCTCGCTATGCAATTCAGGCAGGTCTTGAGCTCACTTTTGTAACCCAGGCTGGTCTCAAACTCACACGGATCCTCCTGCCTCAGCCTCCCAAGTGCTGGGATTACAGGCGTGCGCCACCACACCCGGCCCTTCTGTTTTATTTATTTATTTTTGTATTTTAGGAAAGGGTCTACAGGGTGTTCAGGGTCTCACTGCTAAATCACTCTTAGTGATCCGCCTGTTTGCAGCCTCCCAAGACGTGGGATTACAGGTGTGTGCCACCAGGCCCAGTGCTGCCTCAGTGCACCCCGGGGGCGGGGCTAGCATGACAGGCCCAGGCATTGAACCCTGGCCCCTGTGCCTGCTTGCAGGTGCTTTATTTCCCTTAGCGATTTGGCTGGCCCCTCTTTCTGTTTTATGATATCTAATATACATTTTGATCCTTAGATTCAGTTTCAGTTTCTCTAATCAGAGAAACAATGCAATATTTGTATATATGCGTCTGATTTGTTTCACTTAAGACTATGGTCTCAAGGTATGTCCACTTACTTAGAAATGCCTCAAGTTTATCCTTCTTTGTGGCAGAGCAGTATCCATTGTACAAATATTTAAAAAATCCACATCTTTCTCATCCATTGATCGGTTGATGGGCATCTGGAGTGTTTTCATGGTTTAGCCATTATCAACTATGCTGCTGTAAACATGAGTGTGCTGTGGTATGATGCTTCTACATTTTTTCCAGAAAAATACCAAGAAGGGGAAAGTTGGATTAAATGAAACCTCTTGTTTAATTTTTTGAGGAATGTCTACAGTGATTTCCACAGTGGCTATTTCAGTCTGCACTCCCACCAACAGGGAAGAAGGGTTCCTTTTTTCCCAAACCCCAACCAGCATTTGGTATTGTTTGACATCTTGATACTAGCCGATCTTTCTAGGGTGAGATCTAATCTCAGTGTTGTTTTAATTTTCATCTCTTGAGTGATGAGTGATGTTGAGCACTTTTTCATAGATTTATTTGCTATTTCTTCATTTGAGAGGTATCTTTTCATTTCAGATACTTTTTTTTGTTTTTGTTTTTGTTTTTGTTTTTGAGACAGGGTCTCACTATGCAGTTCAGGCTGGCCTTGAACTCACTTTTGTAGCCCAGGCTGGTCTCGAACTCACACGGATCCTCCTGCCTCAGCCTCCCAAGTGCTGGGATTACAGGCGTGTGCCACCACGCCCGGCATACCTTTTTTTTTTGTTGTTGCAGTTCTGGGGATTGAACTCAGGACCCTGTCTGTGCTTGCCAGGCAGGCGCTTATTATACTGAGCTATCGCTTTTGCCCTAGATACCTGTTTTTGGATTGAGTCTTTAAATTTGGGAGGTTTGATTTTTGAGAGTTCTTGTGAGTTATCACTTCACTCTATTGATGAATTCTTTTGCTGTGAATTTTTTTTTTTTTTTTTTTTAATGGAACTGGGGATTAAACTCAGGCCCTTGTGCTTGCTGGGCAAGCATTTATTCTACTGAGCTATCTTCCAAGCCCCTTAAAAAAGTTTTTTTTTCTTTTTCTTTTTTAAATAGGATGAGATCCTAGTTGTTGTGATAGTTTCTGTGCTACCAGGGTTTTGTTCATTGCCTATCCCAGTGTCTTCAAGAGTTCTACCTATTCTAACTTCCAACAGATTTAGTGGTTCTGGTAAAGTAGGAGTATTTTATAATCATGGTGCTGTTATCCAAATAAGTGAATTCAACATCAGTAAGGCCTCTTAGTTTCTCCTTTGAAATGTTTCAATTTTTTTTTTTTTTTTTTTTGAGACAGGGTCTCGCTGTGCAGTTCAGGCTGGCCTTGAGCTCACTTTTTGTAGCCCAGGCTGGTCTTGAACTCGCACCGATCCTCCTGCCTCAGCCTCCCGAGTGCTGGGATTACAGGCGTGCGCCACCACGCCCGGAGAAATGTTTCAATTTTTAAAGATTTTATTTCTTAACTGGTGCTTAGGAGAACAAAAGCAACTGATGGGGAGTTAGTGTTAAGGCTTCATAAATCCTGCCGAGCTCTTAAGGTAAGAGGTAGCATCATGCATGTGCGGCCATGGAAGGACCCTCTGTCTGGCTTACTGTCTCGCTATTGCTGTCTTGATAGTCTTTGGGCCAGGGATGTTTTGAATATGTTCATGAGCAAATTGTAGATGAAGAAACTGAAGCTTATAGATGTACAATGGCTTCAGTTCACTCAGGAGAGGTTGGAAGTCTAAGCCTGGCAAGCACAAAGACCCAGGTTCAATCCATGGTGCTGCATGCTGCGCCAGCCCTGGAACCCCAGGAGTGCTGTGCTGACCACTGAAACCAGGCATCATGGTGGAACCCTGTAGTCACAACACTGGGAAGGCTGAGACAGGAGATCACTATGAGTTTGAGCTGTGTAGCAAGACCCTGTACCAAATAAATAAATAATTCTTTTTTAAAAAAGAGTCCATTAGTTAGGAAAAAAATAGTTTGGGTTGAGTTGGGTTGAGTTGTTAAGCTCCCTGGTAGAACTTAAGTTTGAACTCAGTTCTTTTTGATTCCATTTTGGGTGGTATCCTACCACCTCTGCCAACTCCATGTTCTTTGGGGCCCCCCCACCCCGTGTTTCATTATTTCTAGAGTTGACAATGACCCATCTTTTCATTTTTTTCTTAAAGAATTCTGGCATCTCTTGATGCAATAGGCTTTCTCTGCCCCAAGTCTCTGAGCTGAAGAATGACATTTGGAGAACTTTAATAAGTAATCATGTTTATCTTAAGGGAAATGTGAATTAGAAGCTTCCATGTTAATCTTCTTTCTGGTTTATAGAGAAAAGACTCTCCGTAGTCATTCCGTTACTTACTCCTCTGTGTTTCAGAATTCCAGCAACTGGCATTTTTGCTGCACTCAGCCCTTGGAGTCCTCCTGTGATCCTCTGGGGTCTAGATCCTTCTTTACATCGCAGGTCTCCCCGGAGTTAGGGAACCATGTGGAATTTGAGTTTCTGAGTTTAGGTGGGTCTTCTTGCTCTCAGACCTTGCTGGTGTTCACTGCTTTTCTGATCCTTCCTGGGTGCTGGGGACACTGCATCTAGGGGAAAAATCCTGCATCCTGATCTCAGGGCTACACTATGGTCCTCCCTGTTACTGGGTCCCATCCTCATATTGAAAGTCTTTTAGGGAAAAGAAAAAAGTAATGTATCAGAGCTGTCCAGAAAAAGTAATGATATCGGCAGAATGGCTAAAGTCAAGTGATTTGACTCAGAGGAGGTTCTGCAGACATATAACATCCTGTAAAAACAGGCTGCAGAAGCCGTGGAGAACAGCCACCTTTTATTTGATCAATGGGAGAACAGAGCAGACTTTTCATCTCTGTAGAGTAATTTAAGCTAGAAATTTAAACTGTTACGGTAGCTCTGTGAGCTATGACAGCCTGACAAGTGGTACCAGAAGAGCCAGTGGTCTTTTTTCTTCTTCTTCTTCTTTTTTTTTTCCTCTAGAGGGGTGATGTCTCTGCACATTTTATTTAAGGACATTTTCCTTCTAGACTCTAGAGGTCATAGCTTGTGATAGTTTTCCTTTGTTTGTTTGTTTTTTCCTCTCTTTTTTTTTTTTTTTTTGTACTGGGGATTGAACTCAAGGTTTTCACACTCAGCTACATCCTGGTCCTTTAAAAACTTTTTTTTTTTGGTTTGTTTTTTGTTTTTTTGAGACAGGATCTTGTTTAGTTTCCAAGTTTCCTTGGCTAGGCCTGAACCTGAGATTGTCCTTTCTCAGCCTCCCTGAGTGCTGGGATCATGGGTGTAGGCCATCATACAGAGCTACGTTTTATTATTAGGATATCCTCTCTACAATGAATTGGATTAGATTTTTTGGGTTTTTGTTAGTTTCGTTTTCGTTTTTGCTTTTTGAGACAAAGTCTCACTCTGCAGTTCAGTCTGGCCTTGAACTCACCACACAACACAGGTTACTCTTGGACTCATGGCGATCCTTCTCCTTCAGCCTCCTGTGGGATTGGATTCTGAGAGGAGCACATGTCTCTTCTAGTCGTGTGGTGTCTGTGGTCATCCAGTTTGCTGAAATATATCCTGTTCTCAGGCGGATCTTTAGTCCTCTGAAAGCTCTGAAGTCTGCTGGGTTGGAGGGACCCCATTGCTCTGAGGTAGGAGTTGATCCTTCCTCAGCCAGGCTCTGGATTTGGAGGACCTGGGGTGACTATTCAGAGATGTGGCTGCTATCTCTTTGGCCTGGACTTTTCTCTCTCTCTCTCTGTGTGTGTGTGTGTGTGTGTGTGTGTTTTAATTATTTTATTTTTCATGTTATGGCCGGCTCAGCCTGCTCTGGGGGAGGCACTGGCGCAGCATGTGGTGCTGGGGATTGAACCTCGGTCCTTGTGGTTGCCTAAGCTTGCTTAAGGAGATGATTTAGACTTCTGAGCTATCTCACCAGCCCCCCCCCCCTTTTTTTTAATAGGGTCTTTTTACATAGTTCAGGATAGCCTTTTCCTATGGATCAGTTTGTGCGTGCCCAGGTAATTATTTCTCTGTGTTATCCATATTATCAGACATAAAGGTTTGCCCTGTGATGACCGTATGTGTCTCCTGTTTGAATGCACATAATATGGTTCCTGGTGACTGGCCATAAACCAAGACACACACTGAACTTGGAGATTGTCAGATGAAGGCATGGTAAAATGTCCTCTTTTGGGTGTTCAGGTGTGGTTTAGTGCAAGCAAACAGTCGTCCTTTAGCTAGGCAGCTGGAGGAAAAAAGCACTAAGGAATGTTCTGGACTTTTATACTCACATGTCCAGCTCCTCTTCTCAAGAGAGGAAAGAAAGGAGCTTCTCTTGTAAGGGGAAAATTGCATCCTGACTGTTCCGGGGCAGGTTTGAATAAGTAACTACGTAAACTTTGAGACTCTTATGAAAGTTTCGGCCCTGAAAGTAGATATTTGCTTTATGTCATTGTCAACAACCATTAGGGAGTCCCATGTGCCTACCTATCTCTTGCTAATTCCACTCTGTTAATAGTATAATTAACAGTGATGAGAACTGATGGAAGTTATCCAGACAGTTTTCAAAGTCTGAGTACTTTTTTATACCTGGTTCACAAACCCCAAATGTCAACTCACTCTCCCATGTCTTCAGTCTTCCCCAGAGGGAGTTCCAGAGCTTTCCGTGTTCACTGGCTATATGCTGCTGGGTTTCTTATGGGACCTGGAAGTAAAAGATCTCTGTTGTTTTTATGGTTTGCTCAAGCTGAAATCCAATGCTGAGCCAATCAAGGACTTTATCTTGACTCAGGTTGACACCTTCATCATTGACAGTGACGTGCCTGTGAAGTTTTATACTAACTATACAAGTTAAGGTGGCATGATCAATAGTCAAATCTTTCAAACAAATAATGAAAAGTTTATTTCAAAGCCAAGCATCTTGAAGAGATCAATAAACCATCAATGAAACATCATTTCAAAGTAGCACTTGGACTGAAGAATGGCTCATCTCTGCTCTGTGAAACATAGCAAAATTAAATATGGATCATGCTCAGTTTGTTTGGGGATTCTGTTGCTTGAAATTGTGTCGTAATTACTGTCCACTGATGCATGTCAGGTTTTTAATGTCGGAGAAATCCAAACTGGTTTATTTGACAAGGATATGCGGTCCACAGGCTATGTTCTGTGATACTCGAGTATATAGTTACATTTTTCCAGTGATAAAACGGCATTGGTAAGCCTGCTGTCTGGACAGACGCTCACGTAGCCATGCTCAGCCTTTGGCAGGCAGGCAATCGTAGGAAGCCTTCAGATCTGCATCTGCTTCGGCTGAACCTTTGGGCTGCACTGTGTTTGCAGCTTGGAAGTGTTTGGTTATCCTGTGCTGTTTTGTTGTCTAGCCACGATATGCCCCTGGCAGTGTGTATGGTAACTGTGTGTGTGGGAAGAATACTGGGATTCAACTAGAAACCCCAGTTTCAGCTAATTTTCCTCCCAGACACTTCCTTCTTAGTAATTGTGGGCAGGGCCAGGGCTCTAGCTCTTATGTGCCCACTTGGCAAGCATAGGGGCCCTGGTTCAATCCCTGCTACCACATGCTGTCCTGGTCTCAAGGGTGCTGGCTACTGAAACCAGGTGTGGTGCATGCCTGTAATCCTAGTGCTGGGTGGGGAGGCTAAAACAGGAGGACCGCTGTGAGTCTAAGCTGCATAGCGAGGCCCTGAACCAAATAAATGAATGAATGAATGAGTGAATGAGTGAATAAATAAATAAATAAATAAATAAGTAAGTAAGTAAGTAAGTAAGTAAGTAAGTAAGTAAGTAAGTGGTTGTGGACCAATTGTGGAGCGTTCTTGAGGCTTAGCTTCCTTGGGATCAAGTTGGTTGGACAGATGTGTTCCTGAAAGGAATTTGTAAAGAATAGAGTGCAAGTGCCAGGAAGGAGGGACCAGTGCAGCTCTTCCTGTGCTCTGGTGCATCACATGTGCTTTTGCTTGTGGCGCACACTAACTTTTTCTTTGAAAAATGAGGTTTTTTCACTTGGCTATTTCACTTGTTCCTAGGGCTTATTGCAAAGATTCTAGCAATTTTGGGGGATGGTCCTGGTGAGGAATTCTGAGCTTCATCTAACAGTGATTTCCTTAAAAGGCCAAAGGTTTGGACTATGCTTGTCTTTTTGAATTGATGATACGTGATTCCTCCTCTCACCTATTTCCAAGTTTGTGGTGGATATAACTTTGATCTACTGAGTTGAGTCCATTGTTACATATAAACTGAGAGCACATTTCCAGTCTATCTCATGCATTATTCATAGTCACCCAGAAGCTAGAGTTGCTAACCTTTCAGTTATCTCTTTTAAAAAATTCTCTGTGATATGCACGGGCCAAGCAGTGGGGTGATATTGTCCCTTGCTCCTAAGTACGTGTGACTCAGGATGGTTCATTAGCACAGAGGGTCTTGAGCGGTGAGGGGATTGGCTGGATGACTGGCAGGGAGTGTCCCTAGAGTGATCTGGAAAAACATGCTTCTAGTGACTAAGCAAATGAGTTCAGATAGAGAGATAATTTGCTGGTATGTGCTCCCTGTTTTATGAAGGAAATGTGCTTACTTGTCCTGGAAGTACCTCCAGGAGGGTCCACTTGGGGATATTCCAGTTCTAGCTGTATGGGTCTGTGCATGTATTAGAAGATTCTGTTGTGATTTCATGCTTATATAGCTACACTGATGATTTTTATTATATAATTGATATTTGAGGGAAGATTTATTTTGGCTAACAGTTTTGGAGCTTTCTGTGTATCATTGGTTTGCCTGTTGTTTGGGGTTTGTGGTGAGACGCAACAACATGGTGGAGGGAGCAAAACAGGGAGGAGGGGCCAGGGTTCCAGCATCGCCCTGGAGGGCAGGCCTCAGTGAGCTGAGACCCTCCCACAGGGCTCTCCCTCCTTATCGGGAGAACCTCACTGATGACCACAACTCCCACAGTGAGGGCTCTCAGGAACAGAGGAGATCAAAACCATACACTGCCTTGTCTGGAGAACTTCCCCGACTAGAGGGCCTGGTTGTGTGGAGGCAGAGCCTCGACCTGTGGCTCATCTGCTGAGTAGCTCAGAGAGGTCACCTAATCTCCCTGTCTCAGTTTTCACATATGAAACCATGGAAGGGATTGTATCTAATTCACTACCAGGATATTACAGATACCAAATAAAGTGTGCCCAAGGCTAGGAACAGCATTGGGAGCATAGCATGAGTTTCAGAAGACTTGCTGATTCTCAGGGGGCTTGCCATCATTATAGGACAGCAGTGTGAAGTCATCTTCTCTCTAGCTGAATACTACTGAACTGATTATACTTTTAAAAAGTAACTTTTTGATATAAAAGAAATAGTAGAGGGTGTGGGGAAAAATGAATCCTTCTTCCCTGTTGGTGGGATTGCTGGCTGGTATAATCATTATGGAAATCATTTAGAGGTTCCTCAGAAAGCTAGGATTGGCGGTCCCAATCAAGCCAGCTATTCCTCACCTTGTTATTTTTTTCCAGAAGAACTGAAATCATCATACCACCGTGATACATGTGTACCATATTTATAGCAGCACAACTTGTTGTAGCTAAATCCTGGAAACATCCCAAATGCCCATAAACTGAGGAATGGACAAAAAAGATATTTTTACAGAATGGAGTATTACTCAGCTATAAAAAAGATAAATTTGAGGCTTTTGCGATAAATAGATGTGACTAGAGACTGCAGTGGTAAGTGAAATGAATCAGATCTACATGTGCAAACATCACATGCTATCTCTAGTGTGAAAGCCTGAAAGAGTACGTAAAATTAGAGAGCTACAATAGATACTGTGGAAGGGAAAGAATTTGTTCAGTGAGAAGGAAAAACTGGAATGAGGAAAAGGATCAAAGAAAGAAGGGGGAAGTTATTTATGTGTATTTGCAGGATAATTTGGATAGTTCTACTGCCAATTTCAGCTGTTCTTTTAAAAGGAGCTATTGCTTAATTTTTTCTTTTCTTATCTTTTTCTTCTTCCTTTGAATTTTTAATAACTTTTTTGTTATTGTTTTGTTTTAAGTTTGTTAGAATTGTTATTTGTTTTGTGGTCCTGGGGATTGAATCGAGGACTTGCGCATATTAGGCAAGCACTGAACTACTGAGCTACCTTCCTAGCCTCATTTGTTTTGTTTTATCTGTAAACGAATCTTGCATGTTTATATCTGCTTACCTGAGCCACTAATTTGAAGATAGAATCATGTAATACAGCAGCCATTATTGAATTCCTATTACTTTGGTGAAATTTTATGTTGTTTCTAATGCTGGTTTCTTTTTCTATCACTATTTATTTATTTGTTTGTTTAAGAAAGGGTCTACAGGGTGTTTGGGTCTCACGACTAGATCTGGCCTCACAGTGATCCACCAGTTTACAGCCTCCCAAGAGCTGGGATTACAGGGGTGTGCCACCATGCCCAGTCTCAGTTGCCATCTCAGTGCACCCCCAGGGAGGGACTCTCACGGCAGACCTGGGGATCGAACTCTTGGTCCCTGTGCCTGCTTGCAGGAGCTTTAATCCACCTGGCTATTTGGCTGGCTTCTTGAGTCTTGCCTGTGAAATATTAATCCTAATTTATTCTTGTATATTTTTTTATGTAGCTATGAGAAGATGATGTTTTTATAGAAGTGTTTGATGAGTGGTAGTTTTTGTAAGAATTACCTGGGATAGTGACATAGCTGCCATGTTTGTGTCTGGTTTTGTAGTTGGAACCAGGAGTCCTAGGTGCTGAGAAAGCCTATGTTTATGCTGAGTTATTCGCTGTTTAGAGTTTTTCAATGATGAGGTTGAGAAGGCAGAGTGTAGGATAGATCACTTTCGTGAGAGGTCTGATTGAAGTTATGTCAAACCAGTGGTTGGGGTGGTCATTTGCTTGCTGCTTCAGCTTCTGGCTACTGAACATTTATTTGTTCAGACACTGGCACCAGTGCCCTCTGTTGGTTCACAAACTCCTGAGAAATGTGGTACAGTTCCCAGATGATGGCGTTTTAGCCTGGGAAGCTTAACGAGGTCTCCTTGTGAGGGTTGTCAGATTTAAATAACATGGGAAATGATACATGGGGCATACTTATACTAAACAGTTATTAGTTACCTGAAATTTAAATTTATCTTTACTCATTGCTTCCCCAAGATGGCAATGAGTTAGGGAAAAATCCACAACTTATGCTTTGATCTACTTTCATCCAAAACCCTTGCTTTTTTACTTCTTCTTTTAGTCTGTGATGTTTCCCTGAGAACTTAGAGAGAGAGAGAGAGAGAGAGAGAGAGAGAGAGAGAGAGAGAGAGAGAGAGACTTAAAGTGTAAAAGATGAGGAAAATGCTGTCAGATAGGCTTTAAAATCCTTCAATCATTGTAAATTTAAAATGGAATTCAGGCTATGCTTTTCTGTCTTATCTGATTGGTGATGATAATTCCTTATCAAGTCTACTGATTAAAAATAGAGGAAGCTAATTGGTCTGCAGGGTACCTACTAAATACCAGTTACTGTTCTAGAACTAATCTGGAGAAAGTTCCAGTCTTTCAAATGAATTCTAGTTAAGAAGAGTAGATTCTGAGGCCATCTGGGTATTGATTGACGTGGTCTCTTAAATGAAGCACCACTACTCAAAGCTTGTTGGCCTAATCTTGACATTATGGGAAGCTTTCTTCTGGGAGTGTATTAGGAAGTGATTAGAGAGCTGTGGTTATTAGGGAGATATGCCCCTGCTGACTTTAGGGGAGATGTTTAAGATTTATGAGTCTTTTAATGGGCTAGATAATTTATCGATGCTGAAGAATTGAATATTTTTTTTTCCACTTTAGAATCTGTGAGGGAATATAGATTCTATTTCACTTTTTTTTTGGGGGGGGGCAAGGTTCAAACTCTTGACCTTGCACTTGCCAGGCAGGTACTTGTGCCACAGAGCTGTCTCCCCAGCCCCTGGGAATATAGATTAGATTAGCAGTTTCTTCTGTCCCATAATGAATATAATTCAAGGTATTACAAGCAGGAATTCTGAAGAAACAAAGTAACTCTAGTTTAAATATCACTATGATATATAATATAATAAACAATATGATTCACTACAGTCACTAATGGAGAATTTGATATTGTAGAAAAAATCTTTTTTAAAAAACATATTGTAGCCAGGCGTGGTGGCTCACGCCTATAATCTCAGCATTTGGGAGGCTGAGGCAGGAGGATTGGTGCGAGTTCGAGACCAGCCTGGGCTACAAAAGTGAGCTCAAGGTCAGCCTCAACTGTGTAGCGAGACCCTGTCTCAAAAAGACAAAAAACCCCAAAAACCATATTGTAGTAACACAGTCATAGCACTGAGGCACTGACAACTAACTAACCTTGAACAGTAATTGTGGCTTTAAAAGTGACTGTGGATTATCAATAAAGGTACATTATATCCTGTGTTACTTGGTTAACAAGGCAGAAAAATTAGTATTGCCATATTTGAAAAATCCTTTAAACTATGATGGACTTTAAAGGCAAAACTTGATTGCTTTGGAATATTCTCTTTTAACCAAAAACGGTTGTTCCTAATAGTAGCCAGTACATGTTACTATATTAAAAGGTATTTTCAGTGACAGAACAAGTCCAAGCATTCTTTTTTAAAAAATGTATTTGAGGGGCCGGCGGGATGGCTCAGTGGTCTAAGGCGCCTGCTTGGGAAAGCTTGGGTGGCTTCTGGGACCCCGGCACCACATGCTGCGCCAGCCCTGCCCTTGGGGTGGGCTGAGCCAGCCATAAAGATGAGTGAATGAACAAACAGAGGTTCTGAAACAAGAAAAAAAATAAATAAAATTAAAAAAAAATGTATTTGATATAAGGTCTCACTAGGCAGTCGTGATTGGGGCTGGTGCTGTGGTGCCAGGGATTGCACCCCAGTCCCTGCACTTACCTAAGTACATGCTTAGTCTGCTAAGCTATCTTGTCAGTCCTACCAAACATGAATTGAATATTTTTTAAAAAGTAGATATAAATGGTTCTCAGAGATACATGGCTGCCCCTTGTGGGCAGACTTGTGGGCTGTGCCTGCCTTGTGGGGCCACCCAAGGCTCACCCTGGATTGTGGGTGGCTTGGCCCTCAGAGGTACAGGAGACCCATGCAGGTATAGTCCTGCCCTGTGTGTCATGTTGGGCTCCATGTCCAATCCTGCACAGCAGCCTTGTCAGTGAGAAGCTGGGGATACTGCAGGGGCTAGAGAACTCAAGAAGGATGAAGAAAGAAAAAGACTGCCTGTGGTAAAGTGAGTGGTAAACTGTTTGCTTATCCTAATTTATCCTCCCTGCTGTGGCATCTCACAATCGGGTTGGCTACAGCATCTTTCAAAGGAGAGTGTCGGAGGACCTTCTTTGGGAGAACTTTGGTTTCCATTATCCAGATACCTTTGGCTTTGTACACATCTGTGATTCTGGGAGGCCAGATGAACTAGAAGTTCATTTCTTGGTATTTATTATGTACTATGGAAACACCATGGTCTTTTTGTACATGATTGCCTGGGAGTAGTAATTATTTTTAATTATTTAACAGATATGATTTTGTCTGAGATATCTCTAATTTTGAGGTGCCACTTTGTGTCCAAACTACTGGTTAGTTTATACAATAAAGTCCTTTACTTTACTAGATGGTTGTAATGAATCCTCAGACTAATGATAGTAATGATAATATTATGAGTCCAAGCACTTTATATTCAATTCTTGCAAAAACATTTTGAGGTAGTGCTATTCATATACCCATTGTATAAATAAGGAAACCAGGAAGCAGAGAATGTGAGAAACTTGCCTAGCTACACAGTCCTTTGGTGCCACTGAGAGGATCTGAACCCAAGCAGAGAAAATTCTGAGTTACTTTGTATAGCTGTGCGTGCCAATCTTTCTGAGATCTTAGCGGCTATGATGTACGGCTGTGCATCTGTGTTATGCAGTCTCGTGAGAAAGCTGTCTTGTGTGCAACAGACTCCTTTACCAGTTTTCTCAGAAGCATTTAAGAGTGCAAAGTGGAGTTTGGAAACTGGGGGATGGGATATGCAAATTGTGAAAAGGTGAATGGGGATTGGGGGCTTGTGCCTGGGCGTCCAGGGGTAGCCTAGCAATCTGAGCAGTGTGGCCCTGACGGGAAGGGAATGAAGAGGCCAACCCTGGACTGAGTGAGATGGGAGGTGCTTGGAGTTCCCGGGTGTACAGGAGAGTTGGAGAAAGCTGGGGAAAAGAAAATGGCAGGAAGTGGTGGTCATTGGAACTTGACTTCTGGAAGTAGGGGAGCTGATGCTTAGAAAGGAGGGACCTAGTTATAGGTTTACAGACAACAGTAAATTGCTTGTGGGACGCCTGTGTTTTTCTCTACCTATCTCTTTAAAGAAGCTTATTAGACTTGTAAATAGTGCTTTTATGCACTTTGCTGAAAATTGTACTATGACAAAAGGCTAGCTCATTCACTAAAAGTGGACTTCTTTGGACCCATTCATGCTCACAGACATGTACCTTATTATTTTTTTTTTTCCCCTGAGTAGACTTCAGTGCTTAAGTATTTTGAAACTGTATCATTTCCTTCTGCACTGAAAGCATTCGAGTCTTTTCTGTGATCATTGCTATGTTTGTATGTGGAATAAGGCAGAAAACAAAAACTCTCAACACTTTCAATAAAAATGCCCTTAGCCAGACTGACACCCAGGTAGCCTGTAGTGCGGAGGACTGCTCGCTTCTTAATGGTATGTGTTTGCCTCTGATGGGGTGCTGTTTGCTTGAGAGCACGTGTGCCTCTGTGTGTCTGTGTGAGCCTGGTGAGCTTTAGCATTCAGCCTGCGTCACTCCTATGGTAATCAGTATCTCTCAGTGACCTCCATAGGTGAGGAGCACTTCTTTGACGGTTAAAGACGCACTCTTCCCAGACATTCGATTTGCATAATGCCTGTAGGGCTCCGAGCGCTGCGCTAGCCCGCAAGTCTCCTACCCAAAGTAGCCACAGCGCCTGCGTTCCCACAACAGCAGCAGCCCTGAGCAGATGCTTCCAGTGTGCTTATCTGGCTGCGCTTTTTTCACTTTGGGACAAAGTTCTGTAATCACAGCTCATGGATTTATTTTCTCCATGCTGTAAAGCCTGGATTGTGAAGATCTCATCATGCTGTAAAAAGAAGCATGAGCCAAGTTCTGGGGACTGCTGAGGATTTCTTTGCCTTCCCCCTTCCCCTTTCTGGAAATGCACATGAGAAGAAGGCTTTGCCTTTAGAGAAATTTTACTGCTCTGGCCAATAATGTGTAACATTATTAAATTTAATGGCAGACCTTGAAGTGTATAAAAACTTAAGTCCAGAAAAAGGTAAGGCTCATGCTACTAATTTTAAGGTAAGTGTAATAGTTCTAGAAAAAGATTGTAGGCATTTCTTTTTTATTTCACGTTCAGTTAAGATTTATTTGAATTCCTGACAATATATTTGAGTTATATTTCAATATGGAGGAAAAAGGTAATACAATATTTTAATTAGGTAAAGTGTGTTTTCCTTGTAAATGTAGATTTTTATAATGGTAGAATTTGCATGTGACAAATTGAAAGTACATGATTATAATAAAGTGGTCTGTAAGAAAATAATTTATATTCTTAGGTGACTAGTGAGGAGCACAGGCATGCTAGAAATGTCATTTGTCTAACCCTTAGAAATAGTGTGGCTTAATTTAAACATTGTGAAGTCTTATTCACTTTGAATAATGATGAATAAAGTTATATTTTAACTCTACAGTAATTGAGAAAGAATGATTCCTGAATTCGTTTCAATTAGGGAGAGTCACAGCTAGGGCAAATAATTGGCTTTATACAATGGAATGGCATAAGTATTCAGCACAGATAAAATGGAGGCAGAATCCACACATCGCCTTCTCAGAGCTTATCTGTCAGTTGCAGGAGCACGAGGGAAACATTCTAAGGTATGAGTTAAGAGATTGAAATTTAAAATACACAGAGATTGTTCTTGAATTATAAGAAATGCTCCTGCCTAGCCAGACAGAATGTATGACATGTCAAGAAATATCTTCTAAACTTATCCTCAAGCTGAAATGCATCTGTCATTTCAGGTTATCCATGTGCGTTGACTCAGATGTAACTTTATCACATCAGTGCTCGACCCAAGAGCCTGTCTGGAGACTTGCCAGTTTATGGCATCCGCTCCGGTGTGGCATGCTCATAGTGTCAGCAGTGGTGCTTGATTTTTAATTCAGAAATAGGAATTGTACTGTGGTTGAAATTTCCTGAGTATATATGAATTTTCCAAGCTTGGGAAGGAGGTTTTATGCAGAAATAAGATTTGGTCTACTCCATATGCAGTCTGTCGGAGGGATTCTCAGTTCAGATTTGCCTTAAGCATGTTTGGGAACTCTTTTGCTTACAGGATGTAGGAGTGAACCAAATTGCATAACATGCTGTCAAGATTGTCTATACACATCAGGGAAGTAATGGTGAAAGTGACTTCTATTACTTTTATCACATAAAAGGTGGTCTTTAAGAGTACATTTAACATAAAGCTCCAATTCTTCAATATTATCGGAATCTGAATTAATTTTTCTAGTCACATAAGTGTTCAGCATTGACTCACATAAGTGTCTTGTTTGAAGTGGGTGGTTTGACTACAGATGGTTTTAGTAGCATTTTAAAATCGAACATATATTTCATGTTTTACTTACAAGAATTTTTGGTTTTGCTTTAATAATTGATTTTGCTGAATGAAAAAATTTCTTTACTGACTATTCATCTTTAGTTTTAAAATTATCTCAGTTGGCTGCAAAATCACTTTTTGAGAGATATTTCTTATGAATTTTAGATTAGTTCTAAGAGGAAAATCTTTAGATTATATGGAGTGTATAAAACTAATAGATTCTGAATTCTCATGAAGTCTTAAGTTGCATTATTAAACAGTAGCATTAGTGGAAGTAGTCTCAACTGTCAAGACTACAAGGTTGAGAAATGTTCAGACAGAGACAGGAAAACCAGAGAAAAGACACCTGAGTGTCTCATTCTCAAAACTGTGTTAAATGTAAAATGTATATGGGATCCTACATTCTATGTCTGTGTACATATCATCTTAGAATATTGTTGCAGTTATTATTTGCCTCAGAATTGTGTGTAACATACTAAATCTCTTGAGTTAGAACTGGAAAATTATCTCAGTGACTCACCACTGACAGATGGTAAGAACTTGAACTGTAACAGAAAATAGAGCAAACTTGAGGCATGTAGGGCACATGTTTTTATAACTTTATTATGTCTATGAATTGCAACTTTCTTTTGGTAAAAAAGACAAGAATAATAGTACTTCTTTGCTTCCCTTGGATTTATGAAGAGTTATTGGTAAAATGTTTCAGAAAACGCTTGGAACATGGAAGCAGAAAAGGATTATGGAAGTTTAGTAGGATAGAGATCGGAAAACAAGGATAAGGTACATTTCACCTATTTTAATTGGAAAGAATTACACTATTCTATGGTGCCAAGTAAAAGCTCTGTGACCTGGCAATTTGGTCGCATCTGCTGCCAGTTGTCCCCACCACTTACATGCCAGCAGTGTGCACACTGTGTGTATGCCTTATGGAGGGACAGATGTCATTGTAGGAGTGAATCCTAGATTTCTAGAGCAGTGAGAAGCCATAACAATCTCACTCTTTTATAAGGAGAAGAAGACAGGCTAGAGCTGACCTGAGGTCAAAAATCAAGCCTTCCAGTGGCAAGACCTTCTTCTTTTTTATTGTCTTCTTTTTTGTTTTTGGGAGATGCAAAGTGTTTGGTACTTGTGATTTCATTTATGTTATATCATTAAATTCTTGGCACAAAGCTGCTTTCTAGAGAGGGATACTTGAGCTTTTTGTGGAATTCTTCAATCCTAATAAATAACTGTTATATTCAATAGAGAAACAGTGCAACACAGATATAGTGAGTACTTTATGAGGGCTACTGAGGAAAAGGAAGGTGAATGCAGGTATTTACCTCTCAGTAGCTCCCAGTCTGGTGCACAAACACGCGGCTGTAACTATCATTCTGTGGTTGGAGGGATCCCTGGAACATGGAGCAGTCCACATAGGATTTCTTGGAGATAGCATTTGAATGATTCCTGAAAAATGAGGAAGGTGGCATTAGATGGAGGACAAATGATGAACGGGTAGGCAATGGCTAGGTGTTATAAAAAGACCTGGTTCTCAAAGTTAAATGATCTGGACATTATTGAAAAAGACAGCAGAGGGTTTTGAGCTGGGAAGAGGTTAATCAGATTCTAGTTTGAGAAACATCTCTCTGACAGCAACTTAGAGATTGATGGTGGAAGGGCTCAAACAAGGTAGACTGGAAGGCAGCTGTAGTAAGTAGGTAAGAACATGATAATCTCAGTGCAAGTTCATTACCTAAGTAATCTCTCATGAGGAAATGCAGGTTTTGAAGTCCACACTGGTATCCTGTTCCCTGATCAATCTGCTTTAGAATTTGCACTGCTTCTTCCTCTGCATGCAGTTGTTACCTAGCCACTGCCTTGAATTTGGGATAAATTAGCTATATGAAGGTAATTTCTGGCTCAGAAAGTTGACACGTGTCCTCCAGACAAATTTCTTTTTTTTTTTTTTGTGGGACCAGGGTTCAAACTCACGACCTTGCACTTGCCCAGCAGGCACTTGTGCCTCGGAGCTATCTCCCCAGCCCGGACAAATTTCTGCTTAAGGATGAATATCGCTGTTCTTCCTTTCTGACAGACAAGATGATTTGCCCTAAAAGCTGAGAGGACTCTTCCTTAGGAGGTAGGGTTTAGGCTTGAACGTTGTCATAATGTCTGCAAAAGTAGCCCAAATAAAGCATTAGGGTAGGGAGGTCAGTGCCATTTCTCAGTAGCTTTGTTAAAGGTGGCATATGTAATGAAGACTGATGTGGTGTGCTTTCTTCCTTTCCCCAGATTTATTAGTCTACATCTGATCTCGTTGTGAGGCCAAATTCTTCCTTGTTATTAATAAAAAGATCTTTGGCTCATTGCCTGTCTCTCCTATTCCAGCTGAAGTTTAGAATTGCTTGTTTAGTTCCAAGTATGATCCAGGTGGGATTTTTGGTTGGAACTATGCTGCATTTACAGATCAAGTGGGCCGCAGTGGCAGTCTGTGGCACTGGTTGAATCTTCTCTTTCACAAACATTTGTAAGATTCATCATATTTTAGGTTTTCTCAAGTCAGGAGAGATTTAGTATTTTCTTCAAGTGGGCTTTTCGTGTTTCACTCTCTATTTTATGTATTTGGTTGGTAACAGCTGTGCAGCTCAGACTCATAGTGATCCTCTTTTCAGTCTCCCCAGTCCTTCGATTACAGACGTGCACCGCCATATTTGGTTTTGGTGGCTGGCTCAGTGCACCTCGGGGGTGGGGCCGGCACGGCATTCAGTGTTGGGGATCAAACCCCGTTCCTTGGTCTGCCTAAGCAAGCGCTTTAATCCTCTGAGCTATCTGACTGAAACTTAGTTATTTCTTAAACTACTTTAAATTTATCAGCTGTCACTGTGCATGTGTTACTTCCCTCTGTTTACATGATGTACTTATATTGCTACTTACTGTTTTCCTAACCTTTTACATTATTTGTAGGTTTTCTTCTATGGTAGATGAAATACAGTGACATTGTTTTTTTCCCATGTCAGTTACTTTATTGGTTACCTTTCTCACTTTAGCAGTTCATTTGTACTTTCTTGGCGCTGGTGACTAAACCCAGGCCCTTGTGCATGCTGAGCACACCAGGCCCCTGAGCTACAACCCCAGCCTTCTCACTTAGCCCTTGTTTCATGCTTTGCCAATTACAACGCGACCTAATGGCCGTAGCACTCTTTTTACTATTCTTTTTAAAGAAATCCCTAACTTATTTCATTAGATTTTTCCATTCTTTTTCTCTATGCATAATTGTTCTTCTATATTTCAATCACAGGTTGATTCGAAAAGCCTGCTGTCAAGAGAGAATTTACATCACTGTGACGACATACACTTGCATTGCTAAGACTATATAAATGCTCATCAGAGCAAAGCAACTACCTCAGTTATTCTTGTCTTGTTGCTGGGACAAATACCTGACATCCAAAATGAAGGAAGGAAAAGATTTATTTAGTTCACAGTTACTGGAGGTTTCAGTCCATACTTGGCTGGTTCCAAGGCAAAGTGACACATGGCAGAGAGCAGTCGTTCATGGTGACAGTAAAGAGCACAAAGCAAAATGGAGGAGTAGCAGCAGCAACAATGGCCACAGAGGGAAAGTCGGTTTCCCTTAAGTTGCATTCGGGCTACCCACCCAGGATGCTGTAGTACTCACACCCCTAATCCCAGCAGCACTCACACCCCTAATCCCAGCAGCACTAGCACTCATAATCCCAGGGGATCATGAGTTAATCACAAACTCTGAAAGTCTATCCCATGGCTGTATGAGGCTTTGAGGGAACAACTAGACAGAAACCATAACACTAACTAAATTATTTTAATTAAAGCTACTGTCTCAGAGGATATCATCTGAAGGAAAGGACAGAATTCAGATATTTCTGTAGCAAACATAATCAGTTGCATTAGGAAGAAACTGCACATCCATTGTTAGTTTTGATAACTAGTGATGTCAGAACTCTAGGAGGTAGGCTGGTCGTTGAGCCTACATTTTAAAGATGAGGATGCAGAGGAGCAGAGGGAGCAAGCTTGTGCAGCAGGTCTACTGCAATAGGCAGCGCTGACACTTTCCCCATTGGCTGACTTTGAGCCTGGACTGGCGGTCACGTGCCTTCTGTTAGCGTTGTTGCTGTCTTGGAGGTGGTCAGATACAAAAGCAAGCAGGAAACAACAACTGATGGCTTCTTTGTGAAGGCTCTTTAGTATCTCTTTGCAAACATCTCTGTTTCACTTCTCCTTCCTGCCTTTGCCATTCCTCAGCCAACAGGTTGCCCTGGAGTTCCCTTGATAGAATATGCCTGTGAATGAGTTCCTTGTCAGTGGGAGGCTGAAAGGCACCCAAGGGGTTGCCAGGAGGTGGTGGGGTTAGGGTGGGTGGGGCAAGGCCAGATCCTGCAGGTCACTGAGATCCTTGGTTTTATAAAAGCGGGATTTCAGGAAAAAGAATAATTTCCAAGTGCTGAGAAAAGTACTCGACTTGAACAATCAGAGGTAAAGGATCCCGCAGGCTACTTGAGAAAGTGGTTCAGGCACATTAAGGCTGTGAACCCTAGTCGTTGAGGTTCTGACAAATAATCCATTCCTTCTCTAATTACGTGCTAGCAAAACAGAAGCTACCATGAGTGAGCCGGAGTTACTCCAGCTATCTCTCTGAAGAAGTGAGTGATTGCATTTATTGATCTGTTTCAAGAATAAGCCACGGTTACAGATTTGTGTAACATGTTTTTGTCTAATCCAGTGACCTGTTGCTTTTTGCTTTTCTTTAAGACCTAAATAGTATTTGTTTTCCCAAGGAGGATATATGAAGACAACACGAGAGATTATACATAGCAGGTAGCCCCTGCCTCAGCCCTGTCAAAATGTAGGCACAAAATCAGCCGAAAAAGAAGGGACAAGTGAAAGGCAGTATTAACGGACAATTTTGTTACTTCTCTTGGTTTCATTTTGCACTTGTTTTCTTGTCTAAATTCACCCATCCTCACTTTTATTTTCCTTTAATTTGAATCCCCAAGTTATACCTGATAGCTCGGAAAAATATCCAGGCAATATTGATTTAAGTAGTAAAGGGAATTGTCTTTGCATCTGTTATTCTTTATTCCTTGGATATAAGTGTAGTTGACATTGTCGTGTATATTTATATTCCTCTGGGAGTGTTGTAACATGCGTGCGTGTCCATGAACAAGAGGGAGGCACGCCAGTATTTCAGATGTCCTGTGAGAATTTGGGTATCAGCAAAAAGAGTGGATAATAAATCACGTGGGCTATTGTATCTCCCCACCCTCCTATTTTTACATGGATTGGGCCCCATCTGGGCATAGTATGTAAATATCTCTCATATAGTGGATATTCTTCTGAATTTGAAGTTTTAAGGCTAATATCAATGGCTTTTATATTTACCTTTTTTTTTTTTTTTTTTCTTTTTCTTTCTCTTTACTTTTATTTTAGTCATTTCTTTTCTTTTCTTGGGCTCTCACTGATGATTTGAACAAGGAAAACACCCATAAAGTCAATTTGGAAAATAAGAGAAAGGAGACACAGAGAATAGGAATAAATAGCAATACCTAAATGTTAGGGAATGTGGCGGAGGGGAGTCATGGCTCAAGCTTCTCATATACCTCTGCATTTTCAAAATAAGGTAAAAATTTGTTTGGCCAGTCCTCTCCTTGTTTGACCATGATAGTCACTCTCAACTTCTTTTCTATTTTTACTGTTTATTTACTGTTTTCTGTTTCAAGATCGTGCCTTTTCCCCCTGAAGAAATGAATAAAAGCAAAATATGCACAAGTGGAAACGAAGCCTAAGCTTGCACTCTCGCCGCTCTCAGGGCAGCTGCCCACACTTGCTTGTTGTGACCCCTCCTCCACAAAATCTGCATGCTTCTGGTTTTAAACTTACTTTCGCCAGTTTTGCCATTTTGTATTATTTTTTTTCATAGAAAATAATTGGGTATAGGTGGTTTATAAAGCTTCAGGCAGACCCCTGATGGTTGGTTCCAGCATGGCTGCACCCTGAATCAGCCCCCAGGAACTTGGAGCCAGTTGTTGGCCTTGGTTTTGGGTGATGGGATATTTCCAAGATATTTTTAGTGACTTTTTTCCTCCAAGCTCAGAGAAGTGCCATTAATTTTAGTTAATTAAAGGTACAGAAATGTGGGTGTGTCAGACCCAAGTTTATTTTATTGATGAATTATTAATTTTAATTCTGTGAGTTTTATTATATTAAATGAGCACTTAAAAATCACTAAAATATAGTACTGAATTCTTAATATTTATTGTTTATAGAAGAGCATTAAAAATTTTAACATAACCCACTGGACTATGGGTCCATAGACTAGACTATGTATACAACTACTTTATCTTAGTTCATTGAGAAGAAATTTTGTACTCATAATGATTAGAGAAATTATCATGTCTGCATCCTGTGCTCTGAATAACTACTACGTGGACAACAATATGCATTGTATCAATTATTGGGAATGTACTATTAATGTGTTTTGAAACTGTTACACTGTTATTTCTTATTAAAAGTAATAAAAATAACTTTTATTTCATTTTCACATCTGTCAACTGCACACATGACAGCAGCATGTTTCATACACACATGTTATACACACAATACATGTATTTTGCTTTCCTGGACATTTTGTCGGACATATTTGATATTTCAGTGGTCTTGCTGTTTTGACAGGAGGTTCTCATACACTGTGCAGTTAACAGGAACATAAAATACCAATCAAGTATTAGATTCTTATTTTTTTTAAAGAATTTTTTATTTTATTTATTATTATTTTTTTCTTGTTTCAGAGCCTTTGTTTGTTTATTCACTCATTTTTATGGCCAGCTCAGCCCGCCCCGAGGGCAGGGCTGGCGCAGCATGTGGTGCTGGGGATCGAACCGTGGTCCCTGAAGCCGCCCAAGCTTCCCCAAGCAGGCGCTTTAAACCACCGAGCCATCCCGCCGGGCCCCTAGATTCTTATTATGTACTGTGCATTTAGAATAGATATTAACTTTGTCACATCATTTTTCTTGCTTGCAAAACCTAAAAGATAATATCATGTACAGATTCCTATATGAACTACAATGAAAATAGCAATAAGACTCTACAGAAATAAGCTTTACTTCAAATGTCACACCCAAGGCAGTCTTCACACATGACAATTGCATGTTCCATGCACGTGTCTTACCTACACTGATAGTACATTTGCTTAGCTTTCCTTTCCTATGTGGCAGTCTTGCCACCTCTCTTCCTCTTTTGGCAAGAGCTTTGTCCTACACTGAACAACGTGTACTTAGCTGGGAAATAGGACATCAGTAAAGTAAAATGTCAAATAAATAATGAGTGGTCAAAATAAACATCAGCATCTTCACATGAGCTGTTAACTTGCTTACAAAGCTTGAATGATAACGTCAAAAACAAAAACCTATGAAAAGTCAGTGTAAACATAAACAAAATTCTATCACAGAAATAATCTTTGCTTCAACTGTCTCACCTGAGAAAGTCTTAACGCATGACAACCACATGTTCCATACATGAGTATCGCCTACACTGATAGCACATGTGTTAAGTTTTTCTGTCCTCTCTTGTAGGGTTCAGTTGACATGATTTTTGTTTGTCTGTTGTCATGCTGGATCTTTGTGATGCTGCATCTGCCTGTCACCTGTCAGCTTACCAGTGTGCTGCACAATTTTTTGCATAGTTGCCCTGGAAGAAGTGTTTTGATTTTCCTCTGCTGTGAGTGACCTCTTAGGAGTTCCAATTCCAATCCTCCAAGATATTTCTCTGTGGCATTTTGCACCTGTTATTTTCTTTGAAAGCTATTACACTATTTTTTTTTTAAAGAATTTTTATTTATTTATTTATTTTTGTTTCAGAACCTTTGTTTGTGTATTCACTCATTGTTATGGCCGGCTCAGCCCACCCCGAGGGCAGGGCTGGTGCAGCATGTGGTGCCGGGGATCGAACTGCGGTCCCTGAAGCCATCCAAGCTTTCCCAAGCAGGCGCTTTAGACCACTGAGCCATCCCGCCCGGCCCCTATTACACTATTTGTGCTGCACATGTTTACGTTTGAGTAAGGCACAACCACTGGCCAATGTGTTATGTTTCAAGTGGCATCATGGTTGCTCTATAACCGGTCAGCACATCTATTCCACCTTTGGTTTTGGTGTAGAAAGTTGCTATTGGAGGCTTAAATTTTATCAAGGTTTCCTCCTTATTATTTCCCTGACATTGTGCAATGTTCACCTCAGCTGTACTAGCTTCCTTTTCTTTGCCATATAAGGCCATGCTTATACCTTCCTGAAATCCAAAGATTGTACTGTACCGTTCTCTCTTCTGAAAGTTTAATATTTCATTTGGAATTTCTGCTTTGTTCCTGTGTATAGTTCTTGAGCTGGTCAACATGTGCGGTGTTAGCAAATGTAACAGCATTTGAAAACTGGTAAATCAATTGTTGAATGTCAAAATTCTGATTAGTTTGGGAGATGAGAGCAGCGAGTCTGTTCACAGTGACATCTGGTTTATTACTATGTGAAGAAGGATCTAGTGGCAGAGTTCCAGGATAAATGTCTAAACTGAAAGGGTAATAAGTTTTTAGTTCTACAAGCGCATATATATTTGTGCCATATTCTGACCCATTGCTTTTCCATAAGTCTTTTGCATTTCTGTAATCACCATGAGCAATTCCTATTAAGTATAGCAGACCTATGAAGGCTTTCAGTTCAGCTAGTGAGGTGTCATATTAAATACATTTTTGAATATAGCTGTTGTGCACACAATGTTTTACTTACATTTTAGCCTTTGCAAATTTTAAAGCATCTTGTAGCATTTAATGTTATATTGCATCATGCCACTGGGTTGTGTGGGCATTTTGCAACATTTGGACTCCTCAGATATGTACTCACCTTCCTGTTTCCTTCATCATCAGAGTCAGGGAGGTCTGCATAGCCTGTGTCTCTTAGTGGATTCTTGCTCCATTTCATTGTCATAGGAACTTTCGCTCACAGGGCTAACGTCAAAGCCATCCTCATCTTCCACTCACATACTCTTCTATTGTGAAAGTATGTATTGTACCCTAATGGATCGTCTTCATCATCCATACCTGAGTAATGTGATCATTCACTTTGCCCTCCTGCAAAACTTGCAAATCTGGTTTTTTTATGTACTATTGTACTGAATTGAGCTACTTCTACCAGAAAAATCAAAAGAAAACTTCCTCGGGGGGAAAAAAAAATCCTGGGGCTGGTGCAGTAATAGCTCAGTAGACTTAAGTACCTGTTTAGACAAGTGTAGGAATCCCCATCCCACATGCCATGCTGTTCCAGTTCCCAGGTATACTGAGCAGGTCATCGAGACCAGGCATTGTGGCACATGCCTATAGACCCAGTGCTGAGGAGGCTGAGTCAGGAGGATCACTAGGAGTCAGAGCTGTGTAGTGAGACCCTGTACCAAATACATGAAAAAAGAAAAAAAAAATTCCTGGGGTGGTGTAAGTGTATTGGCTCCTCTGGAATGTTCTGGTAAGCACATACCAAATGTACTACACAGAGCATCATGTTGGTGAAAATACTGGTTTCACACTTTTGCACAAGTGCCCTTGTCTTTTGTCATACCGAGGGGTAGACACCTAGATTGCTTCTTCTGTTCCTCAAGGAAAGATACTGAGATGCACAGCTGGCTGCTACTGTGCTAAAATAAAAATTTACAGTAGAATAATAAGGGATGGGAACAGTGATATGTTCTAAAAGACCAAACAAATGTTGGCAGGGCTGGCAGAAGCCCTGAGGTTCATGGAGTATGGCAAAGTGCCGAAGTTTGAGGTACTTGGCTGTTGTTGCAGGTAGCGGGAGCAGATCCCTTCTGCTATTGTCTTTGTATATGTGCTGTTGCTGTTGGATTTATGGTGATTCTCCTGTTTTCATCCTCCCCAGTGCTGGGATTACAGGTATGTGCCACCATGCCTGGTCTTGGTGGTTGGCTCAGCATGCCTCGGGTGGGACTGGTGCCACATGTGACCAGGGTTCAAAACCTGGTCCCTTGCCTTGTCTGCTGAGCTATCTCGCTGGCCCTGAAATCAGTATGGATCACTGCATTTAAGAAGGTTGGTGGAGAAATGGGCGTATGATGAAGTTTATTGATAGGATGGGAAAGGGCCCTTTTCAGAACAGGTCAAAATTTAGGAGCTGGACATACCACTTTTTAGTTGAATAAGTCAGCTTTTAAAGTTGTGGTTTCTGGCCATTAGTTTTTGTCTTCTGTTTTTTAAATCTTTCCATCTGACGAACATGTGTTTCTTCATGCCATTATCTTATTGAGCTATTTGCTTTACTGTGACTTGCTTATTCCTGACTTTCTGAGACTGTGGTAAGTTTACAATCCCTCATACAATTTAATTCTTCATTTCATATGAAGCTGTTCTTTTTTTCATTCTGTTATTTCTTTGTATCCATAAGTGATACAAGAAGGGACATTACGTCAGAGACATCACTAGAAAAAAATCCAGGATTTTGCTTGTGCTGTGGTGAGCAGGGAGAATATGGGATTTGAAATAAAATAACAGCAAAAAATGGACAAAGTTCTTAGCAGCTTAGCTTTCAGCTGATCTGTTGTAAAGTTCTTTGACAAATGATTACTTTTTAAAGTACGTATTTTGTAGTTTTTTTAAAAGACAGAATCTTGCTTTGTAGCCCAGGCTGGCCTCAAACTCACAGTGATCCTTCTACCTCAGCCTCCTGAATGCCGGTATTCAGGCAAGCACCACTGTGCCTCGTTTGGATTTTGTAGCTGGTTGTGGTTGAGTATGCCTATGATCTCAGCACCAGGAGGATGAGGTAGAAGGCCCACGAACGTGAGGCCGGCAAGCCAGATCATTTAGCGTCCCTTGTTCCCCCACAAAAAGTTGCAAAAAGAAGAAAGTGATGCCATACATTCTGAAGAGAGTTGTGAAGAGAGGATGGGATGCGGTGATGTGTACAACAAGGCCTGCCCAGTGCCGGGCATGTAGGCTGTCAGTAAATGTGGCGTCTTTCCTTCCATAGTACCAGCCTGCTAGCACTAACACCTGTCTTCCAAATGCTGTGCTCATCTTTTGTCTGTTTTTCTTTTCTCTCAGGTGTGACAGCCTACATCAGCTTTGTGCTTGTATTTTTCCTCTAAACCTCTTTGTATAGTTCTCCCTTTACCTCACTACTATATAACCAGCACCAAAACAAGCAAACGGCAAAGATGTGGGAATAAAATCCAAGGAAGCAGAAATGAAATCCTTAGCTGAACTTAATTAGACACAACTGCATAAATGCAGAAACATTATCTGTTTAATTCTGATAATCCCACATTGCTCCTCATTGCCCCTTGAGCAGAATTAGCATGTGATCACTTGTGCTGACCTCTTTCATGCTAAGTTGTTGGAATCCGCAAGTTGCTTTACTGTTAGTTATGAGCACTCCTACATAAAATATAAGTGTGCTTGGAGCTAACTAATGATAGTCCATATCCTACAGTCTTCCATAGACCAGAGTAATTTAAAAAATACAATGGGAGAGGACAAAAAAAATATTTAACTGTATATTACTTCAGCGGGTAATGAGGTATTGTTTTACTGTACCCATTGGTAAAGGCTTAAAAAAGATGACACACGATATTAACAAAGGTATGGGAAATCGAGCACTTTCATACATTTTCTTTCTTTCTTTCTTTCTTTCTTTCTTTCTTTCTTTCTTTCTTTCTTTCTTTCTCTCCCTCTCTTTCTCTCCCTCTCTCTCTCTCTCTCTCTCTTTCTTTCTTTCTTTCTTTCTTTCTTTCTTTCTTTCTTTCTTTCTTTCTTTCTTTTTTGCAGAACCAGGGATTCAACTCAGGAAAGCACTTATTCCACCGAGCTATCTCCCTGGCTCAACTTTCATACATTTTTAGTGGAAGCCTAAATTAGCTGCTCCTTCTACTGCCTTGCTGGCTTACTATATATTTAGAATAATTTATTTTGTTGATAGGAACTCTTGCTTTTCATAATGTGATCTTTCTGCCTTGTCTGTCTGATAAACTCATCTTTGGCATCACTGCTGCGGCTGAATTCAGGCACACTAAGTTCGGACACAGGCGGTACTAAGGTGTTGCTGACTGCCTTAATGGACTGAGCTGTATATCTCAGGTTCTTGATATAATGTCTTACTGCATATGTAGTCTGATATGGGCATTGCTGGCTGGGGGTTCTGTTCCAAATGGCAAGTCAGGGGCCCAGACCTTCTTGTGGCTTTGATGTTGTCAACTTGAGACTTGCTAGGAATACAGGATGTTCTTTCCAGCCAACTGGAATGCAAAGAGAAAATAAAAGGATCATATGGAACAGGTTTGGGTTCCCCATGAATGTTATGGACAAGTTTCTTAGTCTACTGACCAGAACTGAAGCACACACCCTAATGCATAGGGGCCAGGGAAGAGGTTGGGCTGTAAATCTGGGCAGAAGAGGGAGGAGGTTTTCATGAATGTGTAACAGTTTCTACCTGTAAGTCAGAAACTCAAGTCCTAGCTCCATCCCCAGCTAAATGGAGACTTGACAGGAGTCATTTATTGGGTCTCGGTTATAAGATCTACTTCAAAAGGTTGGGAAGAAAGTTAAATTTTGAGCCACTGTACGTGAAACAGTTTTATAAATTGTGACATATACAAATGCGTGGGGAAGCCTTTATTGGCACACATCTCATTCTTTTACAAATTTATTCTTTTAATGAACCTGAAACTCATGGACTAGACCAGGCATTGGAAAATGATGTTCATAGGCCAAACTCGGCCAGGAATTTTATGGGAACACTGTCATTTTCAGTAGCTGGTGTATTCTGTAAGGCTACTCTTGCTGCATGCATATGGAGAGGGGAGTGATTGCCAAAGAGACTGTATGGCCAGCATAGCCAAAAACATTTACTGTCTGGCTCTTTACAGAAAACATTTACTAACCTTCGCACTGCACTGTGAGCATTTGAAATCTCACTCATTCTGTGTTTAGGATAGTGTCTCAGACCTAACAAGTGCCCAGGGAATCTTTCTAGATTCATGTAGCTCAGATTTTGTGCAGCTGAAAAGCAGTTTGAGTATCAAGGATCTCAGTGGGATCAATGAGGACTTTAAAATCTTGCACTTGGAAAAGCCCAATAGCCAAGACGTGCCCTGAATTCACTCCACTCCAAGCGAACTCGTTTGCTGTGGCATTCAGATCCTTTTTAGCTTTATAATTGGAGCAGTATCAGATTGTGTATGGCACATAAGTAAATGATGACTGTAGGGAGTAAAAGGCAGAGTAAGAGACAGCTGGCTGGGAACGCTTTGCTATTAAAGTGCTCTGTCTTGGTAATGTTTGCTTCTGTTTGCTATG
This sequence comes from Myocastor coypus, assembly GCA_004027025.1. Lineage (NCBI taxonomy): Eukaryota > Metazoa > Chordata > Mammalia > Rodentia > Myocastoridae > Myocastor > Myocastor coypus. The sequence goes on along the minus strand of PVJA010012631.1, from coordinate 3,689 downwards.
CAGACTGGATTTTGCTAGTGTGAAGACACAACAGCCTAAACAATAGTACTGCAAACTTGAGCATATCTCTTTTCCTCCAATGATTGACAAATCAAGCTTTTAGTTTTTTGAGATTGAACTCAGAGCCTTAGTCATAGACAGGGCTTTATTACTGAGCTGTACTCCCAGCCCAAACTAGGAGTCTGTATCAGTCAGAGGAGGTTCACTGAGTTAAAATTTATTGTTTGTCTAGGAACTGTTAGGCCTCATGTGCTATACTGGGTAAAAATGACGGTAGGATGAAGGAACCATAGTGCCTGCAATTTAGTGGGAGTAAACGGGAAGAACTGCATAAGAGAAGCTGTTCTTTTGAAATTACCTAGCTCTGTCACTGCTTTATGGCTCTTAGTTACTTTCTTGAGCCCTGAAGCAGAGAGTGTAACTAAACATACAGGATATTTGATTGCACTTGTAACTGTGGGTCGATAATCCAGCCCTGTAACGGGTGTTCTTACCCTGCCAGTTCATCTGGAGAACTGCCTGGCTGTTCTGTCTCCCCTTTGCGTTCTCTTTGTACTCCTGCCTTTGCATCATATAAAAGCCCTAGACCACTAGAGATGGGCCTCATATTCTGGGAATGATCCTGATCAGTGACCGTTGGCATCAACAAATCTGCTTCCAAACCCTGGGTGCCGTTTTGGTTTTTCTGCTTGCCATTGCAGGAGAAGATGCAAAGAGTAGGTGCAGGTAGGTCCTTCCTGACCCTTGAGGGAAGCAGGGAGGCAGTGTGCTCATTGACGATGACATCTAGCACAGGTAGTTCCTCTCCCGGCTGCCGTGATGGGCTGGTCTGTGGATAGAGGGAGAGGAGGCAGAGGAGGAAAGAGAACAAAAGCAGAGCCAAGAGCTCCAGCAGTTAGTGCTAGGACTGGGTCAGCAGTGGCTGCTTCTTAGATGTTCTTAATTACCTACATCTAACTACAGGGACTTGTCCAAGTTGATTAAATCACTGGTTACAGGAGAGGTGCTTTTGCAACTATGTTTAGCACGTATTTTTTTCCTTCTTCCGTCATTCATTTTCTTCTCTCTTTGTTTTGAGCAGTAAAGTTTTATTTTTTATTTTATTTTTGGCAAATAAATGATATTACTTTACCTTTGCTATTTCCCATGTTCCCAGGCTTATGTTTTAAGCCGTATTGAGACTTTGGAACCTTATGTACACTTTGTGTTTCTCCACAATTTACTGTTATACATCACAATCGAAGCAGTGCGAGAATCTATTGCAGTGAATAACAGAAGTAATGGAAAAGATATCAGGAATTTTCGGTGGCTATGGAAGTTCAGATGAGATTTGTGAACACGCCCAGTGAGTCAGGTTGTGCTGTGAGCCTTCCATGCTGCATCCCAAATTGGCTTCCATGAGCAATTCCATAAAGCCAGTTTAGCAGCTGACCTGTTTAGCAATGGTTTCAAGTAGAAAGTCGGTCCTCACCTTGTCAATGTTTGACACAATGGAGTGCTACATGGGAGTGGCATCAGAAGGGTACACGTACTCCTGGGTACATGGGCTCCAGTGCATCCAGCGCCTTGGTCCTCGGACTCAGTCTGGCAGGACTGTTGATTCACAGAGGGCTGGCAGCAACCTGGCAATGCCAGTGCTGAAGTGGTCCGGAGAGGACTGCAGATGATGAGCAGCAGGGTTGGAGAGTGCCTGGGCATTCAGGGTTCTTCCAGAAACATCAGCATCCAAAGGCAGCGATAGCATCAGCTGCAGAAAGGATCTGTTTCCCTTTTGAATGCTACAAAAGAAAAAACCTGGACTCCACTCAAGGATGGGAGAACTCATGGAAGCCATTCCATTTCCTGAAACGCTAGCAGGCGAAGCATTGTCAGTGTTATGAGGTTCAAAAGTGGTGCTGCCGTTTGGAGCCGTAGCAATCTGGTCGCCGTGGGAAGAGTCACAGTTTTCCCCTCATCCACAACAGAGTTCAGATTGTCAATCCAGACGCATCAACTGGAGTGTCATGTACCATCCAGATAGGCTCCCCTAGAATAGCCCCCAAAGTGGGGCGGAGGCATAATACAGATATATGAATGGATAACGTCACAGTGAAACTTGAAGAAGCCCTCTAATTGGAGATAATTTTCATTAGTTTTAACTAAAGCTTTGCTCTCTGTGGGTCTTTTGCCACATAGGACATTTAAGCTCTGTTCACAGGAGTAGAATAAGGCCGATAAGCAAGCCACCAAGCCATTTGTTCACCTAGTGGTATTCACAAGACACCATCTATGTGTCAGCCCTCGACTGGGATCTGGGGACACTGCGGTCACTTAAACGGTGCCCCACTTTCAGGGAACTGGCATTCTTGTTAGTTTGAATTTGTTGAAATCCTAACTCCAAAGTCGGTGGGGCTTCTAATCTCTGTTAAACATATACTCATAAAAAAGCAAATAGGTGTAGAAGGTCTTCAGTTCATTTTATAGAGAAGAAAAACAAGAAAAGATGGCTAGGAAGATAGCTCAGTGGCATAAGCGCCTTCCTGGCAAGTGCAAAGACGTGAGTTCGATACCTCTGCCTCCGGAGCCGATGCTGCCGCCCCCAGGGCTCATCCTGGAGTCCTTGCCAGGCTCTTTCTTAGGCTTCAGGCTGCTCAGCGTACGGGGCTGCAGGTGGGTCCCACTGAGCAGGGTACGTGGTTAAAAGGAAGCAGAAAGTCCAGAGTCCATACCTTGTGTGTTAACCATGAAGAATAAAACAGTATGTTACTCCAAAAAAATATGCAGAATGGTGATCTGACCTCACTCAGCCTGATAACTGTGTAATGGACAACAGTGCCCCACATGGAGTTAGTGTTCAGTGACAGTTTATTGATAAAACATTAACGATTTTCAATTGAAAGTAGAAATTTAATAGTTCTTCTAATTATTGCCAAAGAAAAAAAGAAAGACATGAATATAGAAAATAAAAGTCAGTGAACCATTCAGAGTTCTCTTTAGGGCCAAGTTCTCACGGGTTGTAATGCATTGACCAGTATTGGTGATTTTTTATTTTAGTCTTAGACTTAATACTAAAAATATAGCTACCAAATATAATAGCTACTATGTTATGTGTATTTATATTGACATATTTTATATTAAAGTTTCAACAAGGTACAGTTATGTAAGCCTATGTATTTATATGTCACTTATTTTCTATATGTAAATGTCAGAGAGAAAAGGACAGACGCAGCCAGCCAGATACAGTGTCTGCTTTTTCCTTCTTTATTCGGGTGTCTGGAGATGTACTTATTTAAGGGCAGATATAGTTGGTGGCAGTTGTTCCATTTTCCTTCTCAAATATTTCTAATTGTTCTTTATGAGAGGCAAGAAAAATGCAGGAAAGGTGGGACACGACAAAGTAGTGAAGGGTGCGGGTATGACGGGTGGCTGATGGAGGCTGGAATGGAGGCTCAGAACCTGGGCTGTAAATTGGTTGGAAAAGATCCGTTAACCTCTGAGACCCCCTCATCGGCTCAGTATGTGTTTGTAACCTCACCAACGGGCTGGGTGGAGCTCCTTTATGACCTGGTGTGAATGATTCTTGCTTCAAGGTTTCTCTCCCCTCTCTCCTCTCTCCCCTCCCCTCTCCCCTCTCCCCTCTCCCCTTTCCTCTCTCCTTTCTCCCCTCTCCTCTCTCCTCTCTCCTCTCTCCTCTCTCTCCTCTCTCTCTT
>PVJA010012630.1:0-51467 GCA_004027025.1 Myocastor coypus | reverse complement strand
TCTAGTCTGGTGTGGTCTGGTCTGTTTTGGCTTGGTCTGGTTGTACTTGAGATTGAATACAGAGCCTTTGCATTGAGTTATATCTCTGGCTAGTTTTCCATCTTTTATTCTAAGACAAAGTCTCACTCTGTCACTAAGTTGCTAGGGGCCGTCTCAAAATTGGGATCCTTCTGTGAGAAACTTGTTTAACGTGTTTTGGGCACTGATCTCACAGTTCCCAGGGCTGGCCCCTAGGATCTTCTTCAGTCTGTCTCATGAGACATATTTAGACTAGTAAAATTTTCCATTACCACATTTTAGCTATCTATCAGAATAGAAAACATTTTATAACCTATAGAAATGTACTTGAAATCATTCTCCAATACTTCTATGAATTTTTCTGACGAAAAGCTGGTGACAAACAACGGTTGAAGGTTTATAGTTAAATCTATGAGTGCAACATGTGGGTGAAGGATGAAACAGCAGTCTGTCTCCGGGCACTAATCATGAAGTCCTTGGCAAGGGCTTAGAATAAAATTGGCTTTTTTCTCTCATGAAAACTCATTTGTTTTCTTCTTTCAGCCATGGATATAATGACCCCTGTTAGCTAGGCAAATAGCTTAAAAGAAAAATGAATAGGATATTTCAAGGTTTATAGTTTAATGTCATCAGATGGTGACATGTGAGTGGCATCATTTAAGACAGACTTTAAGGCTGAATAATGTATTAATTCATTTCTTGGAATGTGTCCTGTGATTTTTAAGGTTTCACAAATTTGAAATTATAATCTGATAATCTGATATCATATCACTTTTGTGAGTTTCTACAATAAAATATAGGTTAGCACAAAGTTCTTAATGCATGTTTTATCCTTTACTTCAACTTTTCTCCTGAAGACATCAGTGAAGTTCTTTTCCACTGCATATGGAGAAATCTGCCTTATTAGTTAACATGTGAAGAAAGTGGGTCCCGAGAAGCTCTGTCTACCCTAGGGCTGTGCCTGAGTACTGGATATATGGTGAGCTTTGCTGCTGCCAATGTCAACAGCTATGTCAAATCTAGACTTGATGTCCAGTGTATCTGGGCTTTGTTTACTCTGAATCACCATTGTGTTCACTGCTAGAGCTGCCTTAATATGCAAGGTCATGTCATAGTGTTACTTAGCATATTTTTTGGTGTCTATAAGTGCGTGCCACAGAGATGACTACTTGCCTTCCAGCACTCTTCCTCATAACCAGCTGGTCTTCTGTGACCTTTGTGATTTCCTCCCCTACTGGGCCCTGCTTGGAAGTCCCGTCCCTGCCTATGACAACTGTTGGCAGTTTCCAAGCACTTCCAGTCCTTTGGTTTCCATGCCTCTTCCTATGGTCATGCAATGTTTCCCCTATGTCTACACCCATGCCCACTCGATTCCTTCTGATTCATACTCAGTTATCATTTTATTAAAGAACAGTTTCTGCCTCCTCTCTCAACCACTTGATTCTTCAGTCTTTAAGCAAATTATTTCCTTTTGTTCCTTCCCTTTGTGTAGCCTAGTACTTTGAGCACTGTATACACCTACACATAACAGCAATTTACACATACTGGCTTATACTTTTACCTCCAAGGCTAAGAAATAAGAAATATTTTTTAAAATGAGAGCTAGAGCAACTTGACCTACCAAGAGCATATGAATGAAAATGAATTGTCAAATGACAACCAATTTATTTGCCTACTGCATAAGGGCAATCATTCATCATTTTCAATAGGAATTATATGCAAGCTTCATAAATACTTGTAAATAACTCTTTTTCTGAATTCAAGTTAATATTAATACTTAGAAGGCCTCAAAAACAAGCACATGCTCCATTGGGAGCCCATTGATATATCATGTAAATTTTATCAGGCTTAGCTAGACCCTTAATCAAAAACTAAACTCATTTGTGAAAACACAGAATTGGCCCCCTTAAATGAGTTAAACTGGGATAATTTAGAGGGGTCAAGAGGAGATCTGTTTGCTTGATGAGCAAAAGACCCCAAGAACAACAGTAAGGATGTTTATTTATACTCTTGCAAAGTTAGTATAAGAAGATATAAGGTTGCCTAGATACTAATAGCCAAAATTGTCCATGAAGGATGTTTTTCTCAAGACTGAGATTGTTTAACTGCTTTAGTCACTCTGTCCTTGTCCTGTCCTCCCACATAGGATCAATTTCCAGCTTCAACAGCTCCCAACACCTCTCCCTTTACTATTTTGTTGAGTCAATGATGGACATTCTATTGCAATTGGGAAGCTGTGTTTAGAAAACTCGTTAGAAGACCTGTTCATTCTTGATGCCAGTCCCAGGATTTTGGTACCTGTATATAGAAATTTACCCTTATAAAATCCAACAGTCCCTAACAGTAGTGAGTTATCAGTAGAGCAGGCAACTGTCAGAAGTTGTAAGTGATTTGAACTTCTTAGGCTGGCATATTATTATGGCATTGAATTTACATCCCCTGGCTACATTTTGTGGCTGGGTAGTTAACACCAAGTTAAGGCAAAACTTGTATTAATCAATTTTAACTTCTTGTTATCTGTAATTGTCCACTAAATCTCAGAATTCATGCTGCAGCCAAGTATAGCATCTCTTAGATCAGCGGTTCTCAACCTGTGGGTTGAGATCCCAGCGGGGGTCAAACGACCAAAGCACAGGGGTTGCCTAAAGCCATCAGAAAATACATATTTAAACCCATGTTATGCCATGGTGAAATGTTATTTATTGGAATTAGTAATAAATATTTCTTAACATATAATTAAATATTGTTTTTGTGATTAATCACTATGTTTAAATTATGTTTGGTTTGTAGCAATGAGAATACATAATGCATATTAGGTATTTACATTCCAAATCATAACTTGCAAAATTACAGTTCTGAATTAGCCACCAAAATTATTTTTTGGTTTGGAGTCACCGCAACATGAGGAACTGTATTGTGGGGTCACGGCATTAGAAAGGTTGAGAACCACTGTCTTAGATCTTTTGTTAGTGTCAGTGTTCTGGATGAGTCATGACCATTGCTTGAGCAGGGTTGCTTCTTGTGAAAACCTGAGGGACTCTTTTCTCTCCAGGGGAATTTCCTTAGGAACATTATACATCACTGAATCACTTTCCTCTGTAGTTCCATAATCTCCTTAACCAGAAAATCAGGGACTCAACTCAGTTATAGGATGTCAGAGTAGAAGTTCTCTATGTCCTGAGTCCTCATTGACCTTGGCAGGTAGGGCCAAAATATTGACTAAATATTTTGAAAATAAGGAATAATAAAAATTCAGAAGCAAATTATTTAAAGATGAGTTTATCAGTCATTAGTTATTGTTGATTTATTAAGTATGGAGTTAAGTGCTCTTCCCGGTGGCACACTTCACTGTGCTCTTACCTCAGCCAGTTTTGTATCTGGAATCAGGCAGAGGGGGCTTAAAATACAGTTCTACTATTTGCTGTAGGTTTGAGGCTTTTAGATAAGACTGCTAATCATTGCATGTCTCAATGTTTACATCTGAAAAATGGAGCTATCATAAACCTACTTCACAGGATTGGTATCAAGGTTAAGCTGGGAAAGTCACTTGTACAACATAGCTGTCAATTTTCAATAAATATCAGCTGTTCTTTTACCTTGTTAAACCAGATAATAGGTTTACCCAAGCCAAAGAAGATGCAGAATGGCCCATAACATATGACATGCAGCCTAAGATGTTCTGTAATACCATAAAGCCAGCATGGCTGAACAGAGATTCTCAGAATCTGATCTAAACGCAGGCGTGGTGGCACGTGCTCATGATCCTTGAACTCTGGAAAACTGTAGCAGAAAGAATATCAGTTCAAGACTAGCTTGGGCAGCTTAGCAAGTCCCTATCTATCTCAAAATAAAACAAAATAAATAAAAAAGGCTTGGATGTAATTCAATATGAAGATCCTGGGTTGATCCCCAGTGCCACCAAAAGAAAAAGGACCATAATGGACTAGGAGGAAAAGAACACAATTCCGGGGTTCAGAAGTACCTATATAATGATTTGTGGGTGACCAAGTACAGTTTCAGGGCACGGCTGTAAAGAAAACGTGGGCATTTACTCCGCATGAGTGGCAGAGGCAGTTGCTCCTTCTTGGTGGTTTTCTCTGACTCCAGAGGAAAAGGAAGGCAAGCAGGGCTCAGTGGTACACCTGCAATCCCAACTACTCAAGAGGCGGAGGCAGGCAGACCAAAAATACAAAGCCCCCCTGGGCAGCTTGGCAAGACCCTATTCAAAGCACAGACTGAAAAGGATTAGAGTTCACATAGCTCAGGGGTAGAACACCTCTGAGTTCCATTTCAAGTACCCAAAAAAGAAAGACAGACAGACAGACAGACAGATAGACAGACAGACAGACAGAAAAAGAAAACAACATAGGGGCCAGGGAGATAGCTCAATAGAATAAGTGCTTTCCCGGCAGGTGCAAGATCCCGAGTTCAATCCCTGGTGCCTCAAAAAAACAAAAACAAAAACAAAAAAACCATAAAGTTGAAAACAAGGAAGGAAAAAAATATAGAGTCCTAACAAAATTAACAAATATTTATTTCCCACAGATATATGTGAGTGGGATTATTCACAGAGTAGAAAACTCAGGCAGCCTTAAGCATATTTCATTGCAGGGGTTCAGATCAGTTTCATTAAAAATTTTAGATCACAGTTAAGAACTGTCCCTATGGATGGAACCCGGTGTGGTGTTTCAAGACTGCACACTAGGGGCAGCGATCACATTTGAGAGACAATGCATGCATCACCGCAAACATCTGTCATTTCTCGGAGGCAACAGCCGCATTAGAAATGGTACAAAATTTCACTGAATGGTAAGCAAAATTGAAAACAAAATAAAACAACAAAAAGTGATAAGAAATTAAAAGGAAAGTGAAAGAAAAATAGAATATTCAAAAATCTTCTCTTCTGAATAATTTAAAATATACACTACATTATTCATTGTTTAAAGTAATGGGTGCTTTGGGATTATTGATGTTTTTCTCTCTTCTTGAGTATACTCATGAAAAATTTTTAGAAAAAAGTTAAATATAAATAGCACCACAAGGGAATTTTTTCCTTATCATACACACAAAAATAGTCTTTACTTCTGGGCTTTGCCTGGAGTCAGAGAGAACAGCTCAGCTCCTTTCTCTCTGTCTTCTTGGATGACAAAGCTTTTCATTTATTTCACTTTGAAACTTGGCTCCTGCAATTTCCCTGTTTATATTTGTTGCTTGCCTTTCATCAATTGTGTTTACCGCCCTTGCTGCTTCTTTTGCGACACTAGAACCCGAGGGTCTGGCCACAGTCGTCACAGGACCGGAGGGTTTTGAAGCAGGGAGGGCCACTGTGTGGGACAGGCGATGGCTCCCTTGGTCCTTCTGGAGGACCTCCAGGATGCTCTCAAGTCTCTCTTCCCTACAACCAGGAGGCTAAGCGGAGTGTTCAAGCCCGTGCTTGATTAGAGGCCACAAATTAAGGGCTGGAAGGAAACAGCAGGGGGAGAGCCCAAGGCCAGGCTCCAGGAGCAAAAGCTAGAGAATCAGACTGGGGGGCAGGGGGAGTGGTTGCTTTGTTTTGCTTTTGAGACAGGGACTCGCTAAGCAGCCCAGGCTAGCCACAAAATCCTGCTCTTCCTGCAGTGTGCCCGCCTTGAGCTGCCCCAGGGCCGGGATGCAGGACGCACCACACCCGGCTTTTCAGACTTATATAAATGGTAACATTTGAATAAAAAGTCCGTGGTGGAATAGGCCATGTACTATACTTACCATACATAGAGAATTAAGCAAGCGGAGAAAATAAAAGATGAGATGGCAGATGTTAAATATACCAGATAGTGCCGAATCAATACATTTCCCCTGCAGTCGTCTTTGTGAAATGACTCACAAGATTCCAGGTAACTTCTTGGGCTTTGTGCTCTCTTTCCTTCTCCTCACTCTCCCTCAGGATATCATCCGTGTGTGGAGGAGTCATAGCTCACAGTTCATGAGCAGCTTTATGGACCATCTCCAGCCACAGCTGTTGGGGTTTTGCTATGGAGCAGGTCACTGGGACTTGTGTTTGGACTACAACCCGCTGAAGTACAGCAGGGTCTTCCGTGCTTGTCACTTAGAACTCACCACCAAAGTCTGGGTGTTCACAACCCAGAAACGACCTTCCTGCACACTACCATTCATGCATCCTTGGCATATCCACATGGGTTCGCTGGTATACTTGGGGACACTTAGAGTCCCCATAAAACTGCTTAAGCCATGAGGAAGAAGGGTGCCCTGCTGGGGTCGTCTATGCTGGTGTGTCCCTCTACCAATGTGGCTTTCCTGCTGCAGGCCATGCTGGCTGGTCTCAAGCTGAGCACTGGGCTTCTTCTAAGGGACAGTTCCTCCCGTGTGAATCCGTGAGGGCTGCTGGGGCAGAGTGCCATAGCAAGGGGGCTCACTGACAACAGATATTGATGTGTCTCAGCTCTAGAGCCTGGGAAGCCCAGAGTGACAGCACTGGTAGACTGGGTGTCCAGTGCGGGCCAATCCCTGGTCATAGGCAGTGCCTTCGCCCTATGTCCTCACGGGACAAAAAGGGAAGACATCTTATTTGACCCTCTTTCATGAGCACCTGCATCTCCTCCATGAAGCTTGCCTGTCTCCCATAATCTAATCACCTTCCAGGGCTTCTCCCTCAAATAACACCCTGCTCTGGAGTAGGTTTCCACCTGTGAGTTTAAAAAGGATGTCGGCATTCAGTCCATTCCTCCTTGGGATTGTCCTGATGAAGTAGCTCAAAGGAAGATCTCATGTGGCCCATCACAATGAAAGCATGAGCCCACCTCTAGCCAGGATCCATAGCTTATCGGAAGGACCTGATACAGGACACAGATGTGGATGTTAGATTTCTTTATTCCCTTTCTGTCTTCCTCCCATGAATCACTGGAACAGGAGTCTGCTTTCTTCCTTTTCAACACCTTGTCAGGGACTTGCTCTAAGTCACAGCACCCGTCTTCTGTGACCACTAACCTCATGGCTCAGTTGAAATGGTAGGCAATCCCTTTCTTCTGTGGCCCCATAATCTCCTTGAACAGAAAATTTGGGACACCACTGAGTTACAGGATCATATAGGACAGTTTCTCTTATGTCCTGAGTCCTCACTGAGTTTGAAGGACTACAGTCAAAATATTGCACAATGCCGGGCGTGGTGGCTCACGCCTGTAATCCCAGCACTTGGGAGGCTGAGGCAGGAGGATTGGTGCGAGTTTGAGACCAGCCTGGGCTACAAAAGTGAGCTTAAGGCCAGCCTCAACTGCATAGCATAGACCCTGTCTCAAAAAGCAAAAAAAAAAAAAAAAAAAAAAAAATATATATATATATATTGCACAATATGCCACGTGTTAATTATTGTAACTATCCTACTAACCTGTTTTAAAACTGTCTCATTATTATTTCTTTCTCATTAAAATTAATTTTTCAAAAGGTAAAGAAAAAAGAGGGGTAAGAACAAAAATTTAAGCTTTATTGAAAGCAAGTAGTAATATCCAACCATATGTCCAATCTTGCATAATGATATATGCTAAGCTGAGCAACAGATATGATGATAAAGTAGATAATACATCAACCATTGTTAATCAGTTATTCTTGGTTTGAAAATCTGTAACATGTAATTTTGTATGTTGCCCTGTATCTCCCTTTGTTTCTGATTTTTGTTCTTGCTTTGTTTTTACTTTTCAAAATAAAATTAAATTAGAGAAAACAAATTTTTAAAAAGGACAGCGACGTTCGCTGAAATAAATCAGGTCTGCAAGTTTCAGCACCACGTGGTCACCAATCTATGAGAAGCCCGACATACACAGGGCAAAATAAAAGAACAACTGGAAGCAGGGAGCTAGCTCTTTCTCAAATGAGAAGATCCAGAGATGGAAAGAGGGGTAAGGAGGGAAGGGGAAAAGGATGAAAAAAAGGGAATTGAAAATGGACTTAGAGAGCTGGAAGGGGCAGGGAAGGGAGTGGGAGGGAAGGAGAAGTCAGAGGCCTCACGCGCATGCGCTAACTCTGTCTTTTTTTTTTTTTTTTTTTTTTTTTTTTTTTTTTTTTTTTTTTTTTTTTTTTTTTTTTTTTTTTTTTTTTTTGTCTTTTTGAGACAAGGTCTCGCTATGCAGTTGAGGCTGGTCCTGCGCTCACTTTTGTAGCCCAGGCTGGTCTCGAACTCACACCAATCCTCCTGCCTCAGCCTCCCGAGTGCTGGGATTACAGGCGTGAGCCACCACGCCCGGCTGCTAACTCTGTCTTGAACGCGATCATTATTTTCTCCAACGTGTACTAGCACCGGAAGTAGCAAGAACAGCCACCTGGGCAACAGAGTGAGAACCCATCTCTAATAATTATAATACATATATAAATAAAATTGAACCACTACTTCTAGCACAGAGTTCCTCCAAAGGAGGTCCAGAAAATATCATCCTTTTTCTCAGGTCCTGTTTTTGCCAGCTAATCACGTGATCACCACTGTCCTTAGGACAAGAATTCCTTCTCAAGGTCCCCTGCCGCCCCAAGAGGTGAATCAGAGGTGAGTGTGGATGGAGTCCAAGGCGGGGCACCTATGGATCTGCAAAGGAGACAAATATCATCACCTAAGTGGAGATCGGAGCGCGAAGTGGGCGGAATGACCACTGCGGATGCTTACTGCCAAGTCAGGGACAGAAGGGCTGGTTGAGCTGGGGCACCCAGAGCTGGACAAGAGGGACAGAGCAGCAAGAGTATGACAGAGATAATGGGGGAGGGTGGGCACAAGAGCTCTCAGTGAGAGCGCGGACAGCCCAGGGGTTTGCTTCCTGGTGTGCATTGTGGCTCACTTCCATCAGAATCTGGGGGTGGTGGGGGGGGGGACTGGTGAATTAACTCAGCGGTCTAAGTGCTAGTCTGGCAAGCACAAGGACCTGAGTTCAATCCCCTGTTCCACATGTTGTGCAGGGTGTGCTGTGCAGGCCACCAAGAATGGGCATGGTAGCACATGCCTGCAATCCCAGAGCTGGGGAGACTGAGATGCACTATGAGTCAGAGCTGCGAGACCCAGCACCAGATAGATAGATAGATAGATAGATAGATAGATAGATAGATAGATGATTTTAAAGAATAAAATCAAAGCCAAACAAAAGAATCCGGTGGGAAGCAGGATTCAAAAGCCCAGTCCCAGAAAGTGGTGCTTTGGAACTGGGAGGCAGCGTGACATCTGCGCACCCAGCTCCTCAGCTGTTACCTATCTCACCTTCCCTCAGCTCTAGGTGGTATGTGCTATGATTATCCCTGCCCCGAAGGCCAGAAACCATGATTCAGAGACACCGACTCGGCGCAAAGGCCAAATAACTTCAGTTGTATGGGCTAAACCAGGAATGATGGACCTTTCCTGTAGCCCTGGCACTCTGGGAGGCTGGGGCAGGAGGGTCCTAAGTTCTAGCCCAGCTAACCTGGCAACTTAGTGCGACTCTGTCTTAAAATTTTTAAAAAACAAACAGCCAGCTAAATAGCTCAGCAGATTAAACCCCCTACTTAGGCAGACATAGCGGTCAGGGTTCCATCCCCGGCATGCTGTGCAGACCTCACCCCAGAGGTGTGCTGAGATGGTGATTGAGACTGGGTATGGTGGCACATACCAATAATCCCAGCTCTTGACAGGCTGAACACAGGTGGATCACTGCGAATCTGATCTATGTAGTGAGATGCCGTAGGCCCTATAAGACCCTGTACTAAAGTACAAACAAACAAACAAAAAAGACAAGGCAAGGGGTGTAGCTTAGTGAATAGGCTCTCGCTTCACCCCCACTATAAGAACCAAACAAGTGTGGACTGTCAGTGTCTGCTGCAACTGTTCAACTCTGCCATGAGCAACTCAGATATTCCAATAAAATGACAAAAATAACAGCAGCTGTTAACTAAGCATTGGTCTTCAAATTGTCATGCTCAACATGGTGGTGTACTTGGAACATGTTGTAGGAGTCAGAATTCTAGCTCTGGATTTTGAGATCAAAACTGTTTTGGGCAAGGCCCGGATGTAGCTCTGATGCACACTAAAGTATGAGAGCCTGCTCTAGAGCCTTTGAAAGGGCTCCCCTCAGAGCCGTCCTTACTCTCTTTGCTAGTCCTCCTTTCAGACGCTTGACCCCACTCCTGACACTCAATGTGCTGATGGTCCCCCAGCCAAGTTTAAAAAAAAAAAAAGAATAAAAATCTTTAACTAGAGCCGGGCGTGGTGGCTCACGCCTGTAATCCCAGCACTCGGGAGGCTGAGGCAGGAGGATTGGTGTGAATTCAAGACCAGCCTGGGCTACAAAAGTGAGCTCAAGGCCAGCCTCAACTGCATAGCAAGACCCTATCTCAAAAAGACAAAAAAAAAAAAAAAAAAAAAAAAAAAAAAAAAAAAAAAAAAAAAAAAAAAAAAAAAAAAAAAAAAAAAAAAAAAAAAATATTTAACTAGAAAAAAGCCAGACTAAATTGTAACAGTTACTCTCATTACTTCTCTTATTGTTTTAAATCTTCGTGGTCTATAAATAATTATCAGCTCCTGCAAAAGGGTAAAGAAAGCGAAAACATTAACTTTTATTTGATGTAAAATTAGAGGAAAATAGCAAGAATAATATGAAGATCTGCCCTATGTTTAGATAACCAGGTTTTACATTTTGATATTGCTTGCTTTATTCTCTCTTTAGATAAATGAATAAAAAGATCTTTTTTCTTTCTCTAAACCATTTGAGAATTGATGCTCATCTATCACTAAAATTTTTTAATGCAGATTTTCCTAAGGATATGAAAATTATCTTGCAAATTACAGCCTAATTACCAATAATTGGAATATGTAATGTTAGCATAATGGTGAGTACAGTCATTGGTCTATACTCAAGTTTTATCTGTAGTCCAGTCTGAGGTCCTAGATTGTATTTACTTGTGTATAGCTTTAGTCTCTCTCTCTCTCTCTCTCTCTCTCTCTCTCTCTCTCTCTCTCTCAGGTTCAAACTTGGGACCTTGTGCTTAAGCCACTGAGCTATCTACCCAGCTAGTCTCCTCCTTTCCTCAGGTTTTTGGTGGAGGTGGTAGTGGTGGTGGTGGTGCTTTTTGACTTCGGTACCTTTGAAGAGTATGTGTCCCTTCATGTGTAAACTTCCCTTCACTTTATTTTTGGTTTTTAATTTATTTACTTTTTTTTTTGTCTTTTTGAGACAGGGTCTCGCTATGCAGTTCAGGCTGATCTTGAGCTCACTTTTGTAGCCCAGGCTGATCTCAAACTCGCACCAATCTTCCTGCCTCAGCCTCCCCAGTGCTGGGATAACAGGCATGTACCACCACGCCTGGCTGCCCTTCACTATAGATCTGTGGTTGTTTCCTTGCATTTCACGTAGTCTGTGCATTCTGGCAGGAACATCACTAACCTGGCATCACGTTCTTCGCTCAGGTCTGGACATCCACGACACTACTTTGGTCCTAAGCTGAAAACATTAGCTCTGGATGTCTGAGTAGGACAGTGTCTGCTAGCTTTTTCTACTGTAGACTATTTCACACTTTGAGATGGGTAAGAAATTTGTGAAGAAATACTTTGGCATTATGCAAATAATCTTTTCCTTATGAGAATTTGAGGGCTGGTTTTAGCTGCCATGGCTGGTTTCCAAGCTGTGTAGTGCCCCTCCCCTTGAAATTCCCAGGGAACTGGGAATTGAACTCGGGGGTGCTCTACAAAATGAGGCTACATCCCCAGCCCTTTATATTTTGTATGTGGAGGCATCATCTTTTTACATTGTGTGATTAAAAACTGCAGTGAATTTGATGATTTTTAGTTAAAAATTATTAACCCTCAAAACATTTCTTCTAACTTTGACCACAACCCATCATTCTTGCCACTTTCTGAAAATCTTTAACATCCATTGTTATTTTGACTTCACAGAAAAGCAAGAATTTGTGCCGTGCCTGCTGTGCCAATTAGCAGAGATGGGCTACACCACAGCATCTTCAGAACCTGGCTTTCTCATGGGTGTCTTTGGGCAGCGTCAGCACTGTAGTTTTGATCGAACCTCCTGAAGACACATGAAAGAGGATTTCCAAAGCTGCCTCAGAAGGTGGTGAGAGCAATAGAATAAAAGCTTTTGAAGCAAGGGCAAGTTTTCTGAGTGCTGTTAGAAGCAATGAACCCTTTGCTGTAAGAATTTGATTTTAAATTTCAACACACACTGCATATTCTAATCACATCTCCTAGTTGCCCTGCTGGCCTGGAGCTCTGCAGTCCTCCTACCCCAGTCCCCTCAGGAGCTGGCGGCACACTTATGCACCACCAGGCCTGGAGGCTCCAGAGCTAACATTTTACTGAGAGGAAGGTGGTGCCTTCCCCTGTTCATCACTACTTCATGTTGCTGCAGCTGAGCGGCTTCTCTGCAGCAGTTAAGGCGACCTGAGAGCTGAGGGAGAGAGATCCAGGACCTGAGTGAAGAAAGCCAAGTTCAGTGAGGTTAATTAGCTTCCCTAAGGTCATACAATTAACGAAGAGATAAAACCCGCTCCACAAACATACAGGGTATGCTCTTTCCCTCATACTCTAAGCCTGGGTAGTGAACACTTACCATATGATGGAAATGTGACTCATTTGGGAAGTCTGTTAAAATGTTGTTAAACCTGTTAAAATTTTAATCTCATCTCCACAGATTCTGATTCAAACTCTTGTATAATGCCTTGCAATTATTTATTTATCTTTTTCCATACAGGCATTGAACCTTGGGCTCCACCCTGAGCTAAAGCTCCAGCCCTTTCACTTTTACTGAGTTCTGGTAGAATTAAGTTGGCTCAGCTGGGTGTTAGCTTGTGCCCCTCCTGCCTCACCCTCCCAGAATGTTGGAATCACTAGATCCCACCCATGGCACATGCCACTCTAGCTGGCTATGCCTTGTGATGCATGCAGGGGAAGTGATATATTGTGCTGTTATGGCTTTGATTCTATTTTTATGACTTTGACTCTAAAGTAACTTGTATAGGGCAGACCAGATGGTTCAGCAGTCTAAAACACCTATTTAGGTAAAGCTTAGGCAACCACAAGGACCAAGGTTCCATCCCCGCTACCACATGCTGCGCCTGCCCCACCCTCAGGGTGAGCTGAGCCAGTGATAATATAAAAAAGAAAAAATAAAGTAACCTGTATCTTAAAAGAAATCATCAATTTGAAAACAGATTTTATTTATTTTCTTTATATATATATTTTTTTTTTGGTACAGGGTCTACAGGGTCTCACTATGTAGATCAGACTCATAGTGATTCTCCTGTTTTCAGCCTCCCAAGAACTGGGATTACAGGCATGTGCCACCATGCTCAGTCTCAATCACCATCTCAAGGCCCCACAGGGGCAGGATTGGCACAGCACACCGGGGATCAAACTCTGACCACTGTGCTCTGCCTAAGCAGGAGCTTTAGTCCTCTGAGCCATCTGGCTGGCACTTAAAAACCAGATTTTAAATCAAAGCAAGAATCAATGCCACTTTGAATGCATATGCTCAGTGTATGCCTGCAGCCTCTTTAGATTTTAAAAAGGGCTAAAGTATGAAAATGTCAATCTTAAGCTTGGGGGAGTAAGAACATAAGCTGTCTGGGGGCTGTATGTTTTTATATGTAAAAAAATATTTTGGTAGTAGTTACTATGCTTCATGGCACTCATAGTAAACTCTAATTGATCATCTATTAGATGATCAATCATCTATTATGCCATAATGATCCCATTAAGTGAGCTCCAGCCTGGTTTGCCTGCTATCAGTTTTCAATCAGTACTTGCGCTAGTTGACCACAGACAGCATCAGCCAGATTTCTGTGTTGTCACAACAGCCAAGTGTCTACGGTAGGCTTTCTCAAGTGCTAGTGACCTTATTGATCACATCACTTTTGTCATGGGAGACTTTCCTGTACATGGTGGTGTGTTACTCTCCCCTGGCTTTTGTCCCTTACAGGTCTTCACCCCTCACCCACCTCTGCAGCAACAGTCACAACCATTTCCAAGCTGAACATTCCTGGCCACTGTACTCTGCCTAAGCAGGTGCTGTAGTCCTCTGAGCTATCTGGCTGGCCCTTTAAAACCAGATAATAAGGATAAGGTTGTATTCTGCCAGGTGGGACTGTGAGCACTTCCGAAGATACTTTTGCCAGAAACTGACCAGGAGATGTGAATACACCTGGAAGAACAGCGGCTTTGCAGGTACAGTTAGGGATTTCAAGACAAAGAGACCCAGGCATAGGTCACCCCAAAGCCAAGGACTCCCCAAAGCCAAGGACTCACATCCTTACAATGGGAAGGCAGAAGAAACGAGGGAGGTGGGTGGGCACAGGGATGGGGCAAGGGTCCTGTGGCACAGGTAGAAATAGGTGTTAAACTGCCAGGAGCCAGGAGGAGCCTCCGGCTATCAGACACAGGAAACCACAGGAAATGTCTTTCCTGGAGCCTCTAAAAAGAGGGTTTCTGCCCTCCAGAACTTTATGACCATAAGTTTCTGCATGTGGTAATATTTTTTTAAACTTTACTTATTATGTTACAGCTGGCTCGGCCTGCCCTGGGGGTGGGGCTGGCATAGCATGTGGTGCCAGGAATTGAACTATGGTTGCCTAAGCTTGCTTAAGCAGGTGCTTTAGACTGCTGAACTATCTCACTGGTCCTGTATGTGGTAATTTTTAAAAATTATTTATTTATTTATTTCCTTGGAACAGGTTTCTCACTACATAGCTTGGACTTATAGTGATTCTCCTGTCTCTGCCTCCCCAGTTCTTGGATGACTGGCATGGTCTACCATGCCCATTTTTGGTGGCCAGCACAACACACTTGGTGGCAGGGCTGGCACAGAATGTAGTACTAGGGATCAAACCCAGGTCTTTGCTTTTGCCAGGCAGGTGTTCAAACAACTGAGCTATCTTCCACTTTGTGGCAATTTTTAAAAACAGACTTAAGATATTGTTTCTGGCCCAGAGAAAAGAAGACTTTGAGTCATATTATGTGCACATAGATATTTTATTCAGATTATTATTATTATTATTATTATTATTATTATTATTATCAGTTTGGGTTTTTTGAAACAGGTTCTTATGTTGTCTAGACTGGCCTTGAACTTATATACTACATAACCCAGGCTGGCGTTGACCTCATGGTAATCCTCCTGCCTCAACCTCCCGAGTGCTGGAATTCTAGGTGTGCACCACCACACCCAGAAATTGAGATTATTTATCTGATTAGAGAGAATTGAAACATGTGTGATAACAGAAAACGATATTCATGGGAAGGAGATTAAGGATATTGAGGTGCTTATAATAAAAGCATAAGGCTGGTTGGTTGAACTTCTAAGCATCCATTTAATCTATAGGAAAAAAATGGCAATAAATACCTCCCACAAGGCTAGCTTTCTTCCCTCCACCATCAGTCCTTTTCACTTCTCACTACAAAATGGCATATTTTGCATATAGGACTGAGGTTCACACCTGGAGACCACCAGCAAGAAGTCTCCTTTCTCTGTCTTATTGCAGCTTCTAAATTCTGAGACAATAAAACTTCAACCCAGGGCTCAGAGCTGCGCTAGAATGCTTGTCTATCATGAATAAGGCCATAGGTTCAACTTCTCATGCTGCCAGTAATGAAGAAACAAACACAAGCATTGTCCCAGTCTTGATCAAATGCAGCACAGTCAGGTTGGGCAAGAAGAAGGCACAGTCATGAAAAGCCATTATACTCCTGAATGCAACTAAAGCGGGGACTTATAAGACCAATGATTTCAGAGGAAAAGGAGAATTTCTGGGCATCTAAAACCACATATTGGAGCCAGGCGTGGTGGCGCACGCCTGTAATCCCAGCACTTGGGAGGCTGAGGCAGGAAGATTGCTGTGAGTTCGAGACCAGCCTGGGCTACAAAAGTGAGCTCAAGGCCAGCCTCAACTGCATAGCGAGACACTGTCTCAAAATGCCAAAATAAAACTACATATTGGGGGCCAGTGAGATAGCTCAGTGATCTAAAGCACTTGTTTAGGCAAGCTTAGGCAACAGAAGGGACCATGGTTTGATCCCCAGCATGACATGCTGGGCCAGCCCTAGCCCCAAGACAGGCTGAGCCAGCCATAATATATATGAATGCATACATACATACATACATACATATAGTTTTTAAAATGATCTGTATGTTCAATGGGAGCCGGAGAGATAGCTCAGGGGCACAGGTATCTGCTTGGCAAGTGCAAGGTCCTGAGTTCAATCCCCAATTCCACAATAAATAAATAAATAAATAAATAAGTAAATAAATGATAAAACCACATATTGAAGCCCTTTGTGGTGGCGCATGCCTATAATCCCAGCACTTGGGAGGCTGTGGCAGGAGGATCCATGTGAGTTCGAGACCAGCCTGGGCTACAAACGTGAGTTCAGGGCCAGCCTGAGCTGCATAGAGAGACCCTGTCTCAAAAAGACAATAAAATAAAATAAAATAAAATAAACCATATATTTACCACAACATGTAAATTACTACAATTAGCTTAAAAATATCATTTTACTATCAAGCGACACTTCAAAAGCAGGATGCCAAGCAGTTCAATGTGTATCCCTTTCACTCTGAACTGGAGCTTAGGTCAATGCAGAATTATCAGAGAGCACCATTAGGGCTACCCAGTAACTTCTAATACCTTGGGAGCCCAATAAATGAAAGTGTAATCAAGCCATCAGCACAGTGGGAGATCCTGCACCAGACTTGCTTGAGGGTAAATCTTTCAGCTGGGGCCTAAGTACAACTTGAACAATTGCTCCGAAGCCCTCAAAAGAAAGAGTTTTCCACTTCCTCACAAGGATCAAGTGGACTGTCGACCTCTTCTGAATGTGAAACAAAGTAGGGTAGAGTGAAATCTTAAATTCTCTCCTGTTTATTCTCTCTTTTGTATTAATCCATTACATCCAGGCCTTAAGACTCAGAATTTCATGCCTCATCGATTTTAGTACATGGGACCCCGTCCGGCCCGTGCTGACAGTGCAGCTCCTTTGTCTCTGTCCGCTATTGGATTACAGAGATTAGTGGATACATTTCCTACGTTCAGCCCATCTAAGACTTTGAAATGCACCAGCCCAAAACGGAGGTAATGGTCTCAGATCATGGGATTTAGCACTTCATTTGGGCAACAGAGTTCAGACAAAATATCATCCGGCTGTCACTTTCTGACACAAGGAGTATTTTCCTTATAGTACACTGTGACAAGAATATTTTTCCCAAGTCACAGACGTCTACAGATATTCTGAACTGAAGAGAGGGAAGAGTGATATTTTTTAAATGCACTCTTCCTATGCTTCATACGATTGACTCCTCAAATGGCTGCAAAGCCTGCTGCTCAGGATTCTGTTATTACAGTGCAGTCCTGGGACAGAGTCGGGGATGCTGTGTGTGCAGGTCACATCCTTTGCAGAGCTCAGGCACCTCCACTTCCAGCTGCAGAAAGTGTCCCCTGCTGATGCTCTTGACTGGCAGAACCAGTGTCAGCCCTGGGTCCCAGAGCCTCCTGGAATGGCCCGTGTCCTGTGAGCCACGCTAGGTTGGGCCACCTTGCCTCCCTTCGGTACAGATCTTGGAGTCATCTGGGTTCTCACGCTGCCTGCATGCGGATGCACTGAGGCCCCAGTAGCCTGCCCTGGGATCCAGGTCTCCCTGTGCCTTACCCTGCTGCTGCCTCTCTGTCCAGCACACAGCCATCCCCTCGGCACTCTCCAGCTAAATGGCGCTTCTGTGTCCATTTTTGGGTCTGAGTCACTGGAGCTCTGAGCCAAAGATTTAGAGTCACACTGTGAGTCCTGGGCCCCGGAAGCAGCGGATCTGAAACCACAGAGACAGTCGTTCTTGCGAGAGTGTGGGCTGGATGGGGGTCTACACTGACCCTGAAACTGCCTCAAAGGGTGAATCAATTTGTGAACTCTGGTACCATCTCTGGTTTTCTAAAAATAAACTGAAAGGCAAAGAATAAAGAGAGATAGAAGGTGGGGAGAAGGGGGAGCAAAGAGCAAAGAAATGACCTAAATAAACTTTTCCTTTCAGTTTTACACCTTTGAGAGCTTTTCTTAAGTCACTGCAAGAGCTATTTTTAGGGTCTAATTACTGTTCATTGGGGCTTAATCATGCTCTCTATTCTTCATGTGCTTTTTCTAAATCTGAAAATAATGCTGCAAGGGAAATAATATTATCGGAGAGGTGAAGTGATTCACCTATGGCCACAGATCCGTCAGCGGCAAACAGGAAGTGAGAGCCACCTTGGTGTCGGGTTCTGCTGTCCCATCCAAAGCCAACGTCCCCCTCCACCGCAGAAAAGCGCAGGCCCACGCCAGGAGGAGCAAATGCTGACTTGCCTTGGAAGGACCGCTGCCACATTGCATGGCCCGAGATTCTTCCCAGCAGGCGACAAAGACTCAACTGACACTCATGGGATCAAATAGCAAATGATTTGTTATGAATGAGGATACTCAGATGTTTCATGGAGCCCAGAAAGAGAATCTGACTTGGCCTCAAGGGAAAGAAAACTTGCAAGCAAGGACCACAAAACTGTCAGAAGTCACTTTTTCTAACAGTACAAACCAGTTCTTACTACATGTGGAAAACATTACAGCTAACATATTTGGAACTTTGGGGCACTGACTGGTAAAATTGGCCTATTTTTTTTTTGTCCCGAGGAAGAGAAATCCCAGTTGATTGTCAACCTGGAACTAATCACCCATACAAGGAATCAGAGTTACCATGTAACATATTCACTTGTACCATATGCTTCTGGTCCTTAGAAGGAACAAAGAGAAGATTCTAGAAAAGGGATCAGGCAGGGTGGATACTGCTAGGAATCCCCACACCGATTTATCATGTGCGTCGTAAATTACAGGCTGGCTAAATGCATGCACTAGGAGGCTATCTGGTGTTCTTCAGGTATCTCTCAAACATATCATCAGACAAGCCAGTAATTCTGTGAAAACTAACAGAAAGGGAACAGCTCAGAGAGAAGCTAGACTTGCACCCTTATCTTTATAGAATTCTTTCTGGTAAGCTTCAAAGGAAACAGGAAAAAAAAAAAAAAAAAAGCAGAAAAGAAAGTCTGGTCTCTTTGGGAAACAAACCTTTCTGTACCAAAACAGGAAATTCATTTCTTCCTGATTGGAGTGGCCGAGGGAGATGTAAAGAAAGAGCAGATGAAGGCAAAGTCTAAGCCACATTCTTCGGATGGAACAGTGCACAAAATTCCAAGTGACGCTAAGCAGTGTTCATACTTCCTGTGAAGTGAGTTTATTGTAAGATACGTGTTCTGCTAACACGTGCTTTGCAGTGTTTGCCCCTGGACTGATAAAGGGAATTCCTGGGGGGCAGGATATCACCCAAAGCCCCACTCACAGACTTAGTCCCACACCCACCTTCAAGGAGCACAGAAGGACAAAAGGCCTTTCATTCTGTCCCCCTGGAAAGGCCTGGGCGGTCCCATGCACAGGCATGCGTAATTGCCTGCCTTATGCATGAACTCAATCCTACGCTTGTTCGTCAACAGCTGGATACATTTCCCCCCCCCACCCCCCAGATACCCAGCTGCAGCACAGCTCCCCGCTCTGTCTCAGCGCAGGCCTGTTCCGCATGAACCCCACACAGAGGCACTAGGGACAATGGCTCTAATTTACCAGAACCTAAGGACCACTCTAGCCAGGACAATGTGTTTTTGGTTGACATGCTTTTCTTTCTTTATAATGTGTTTTTCTTTCATATTTCACTGCTGCCATTTTATTAGGGGAACAAAGAATCTGGCCCAACCAGCGCCCTAGTAATTACCTCAATTCATTCTTAAAGTCAAAGACTTCAGAAAGCACTGTTTTCTTGCTAACTGTCAGTTGGATGATCTCCCTGGAGACAAGTTGGCCAACTTGCAAGGGTGTTCTGAGCCAAAACAAACAAGGACAAAGGCAGCACTGGGTACTTTTCTTGTTGCAGATCTTTGCTTCTAGATCTGTTACCACCAAGCGCCTAGTTCCTGATGTCTTTTACTGAAAACAAGGCTGGGCAGAGAGAGGAAGAGACACTCAGACAGACAGGCAGACAAGCTTGAGAGAAGACTGAGAGGCTTCAATGATTCCATTTGTAGGGTAAAAGCTTCAAAACCTTGGTAATGATATAGCCACTTGCAAAATACTTAAATAAAATGAATATTAAATCATGCTAAGATTGAAAGATCCATGTAATTTCTTATTTTTTTAAGTATATTTAGTACAGGGTCCACAGGGTCACACTACATAGATCAGACTTGTAGTGATTCTACCAGTTTCAACCTCCCAAGTGCTGGGATTACAAGGACATGCCACCATACCCAGTCTGTCTCTGTCTCAGTGCACCCTGAAGGTGGGGCCAGCATGGCACACTGGGGATCCCTGGGTCTGCCTAAGCAGGCATTTAATCCACTGAGCTATCTGCCCCCCCACTTCCTTAAATTTTGACCTTCTCTCTGGGTTATTGCCATCCTACAAAATAGCATACATGCCAGAAGGCACACATAATATGTTATAAAATAGTATGGGGAGTGACGTGAGTTCATTTCACTCTGTTTAATAAAGGTAATGTCTTTGTGAGCCCATAAACAGCCCAATCTGAGGGCTGAAAATATTCTACCAAAGGTGACCCCTGGCTACTTTTGCCTCACAGGAAAAAAAAAAAAAAATGTCTTCTGAAAATATTTTGCCAAGAGAGGAGCCTATCTGCATTAGCCTCCCAAAGATTCAGAGGAAAATATAACCTCTGGTAAACTTGTCTGCCTATTGGAAAAAAGCTAAATGAAGAGCCTAATGGCTGTTTTCTTGCTGAGATATCCTCTGTAGCAGGGGTCAATCATCTGCTTTCTCCATCAGACAGCTGGGAATAATAAGGACATACAAGTAATCTCCTTCCATATCTCAGCACATTTCTGAGGTCAAAGCATTTATGCAGTAAGGTCTTGCAGTACCATTAACTGTGAAAATATCCAATACCAAAATAATTCTGAATCTCAAAACCAATTTGAGTTTTAATCAGAGTATTCAGGGCATTCACCCTTGATACTGATGCATCCAACCAGCAGTCCACCTCAAATTGGTCAAATTGATGGGATCAGTGACATTAAATAAAAGACCGAAATGTCCCATCACCATTGTTTCTATGAGTGCATTTTGCTTCTCTCATTACTACCTCAGTGTAGAGTTTTAGGAGGGTAGATTGGGACCTATGAGAAAGTCTGCAGGTCTCTGACTCAGACCACCCCCAGCCTTCCATTATTCCCACAGTGCTGGAAGATGGCTGAGAAGGTGTTAATCTGCAAGAGGTCAAGAGGGACTTGAACCATGAGGTGGAGCACATAACAGCTTCTCCTCAGCATGGAGCCAGAACACCCTCAGAGTTGAAAAGACACGAGTCCTTATTTCTAGCTTCACTAAGTTAGTTTGCTCTCTGAGCTTCCTTTCTAGAATGAAACTAAAATATTCTCTCTTTTTTGTAGTAGCAAGTATGATGCCTAGGAAGCAGTTATCTAGCTAGCATGGCCATTGGTCCATAGTTAAGTACTAAAAAATTCTAAATTCTGCTGGGTTATGTTTCTGAAACTGCCCCCAAACTATAGACTAGGTTTCCAGAGTCTATAGACACGCTCCTATTGGATCTGCAGCATGACCTTGTACTTCCAGCTGCACCAAAAGGTGTTATCGGACAGATGGAAATCTATAAACAATGCTGAAGTTGGAGGAATGAACCTAGTAGATAGCTTTAATTATCTCTATAGCCATGGCCCCTTCTCCCAGTATAATTCTGAGGGCATTTCAGATAACGATGTGTTTAAGAAAGACTAAACTTTGTACAAAGTTTCTCAGAGGCTGGCTGGCAAATGGTTGAAAGCTGGAGATGAAACACACTCCTGGGTAAGAAGATATAAGAAGATATCTCTTAAGTGCTATCTGTGAAATAATTGCTTTCAGAAAGAGAGAGAGGGGAGAGAGAGAGAGAGAGAGAGAGAGAGAGAGAGAATAGTTACAAATCTTTCTCCCCTTACCTAATCTTCTCCTCTAGCTTTGCACTTTGCCACATGAGGATCTGGTGCTTGTTCTGAGCAATATGATATTGTGTCTTCCATTGTGTCCCTCACTGTGAAGGAGTTTGTTAGTCATCCATCCACTGCCAGGACTAAACACCTGACATCTGCACCTTCAAGGACAAGAGATCCATTTGGCAACTTCAGAGATTTCAATCCACGTTGGCTGCACCCTAGGTAATAGCATCATGGAGGACAAATGCTGCTCAACTCAGGGTGGCCAGGAAGTGCAGAAGGGAAGTACTTCAGGACCAGAATATACCCGTTCAAGTCCCACCCCAGCACCCCACTCCTCCAATCAGACCCTCTCCCTTAGCAGTACATCCACATAGGAACCAAAAAAAGGATTTATCAAAAAAATGGGTTGGTCTACTGGTAGGTATGGTGCCTCCACTGCCACAATCTCAGTACCTTCCAGAAGTCCCACCTTTGAACAAGTGAGCCCTTGTGGAAACAGTTTGGATCAACTGTGGCAAGGGTAACAGCCAGAGGAAAAACAAAGAAGCCAGCCCACAACCTTTGGTGAGAAGGAGCTATTGTGTTGAACAGCCCCATAGCCACCAAGCTCAAATATTCTTATCATGTGAGATCATAAATCTGTTTCATTTAATTTTGCTTGTTTCTTATCTTAACTGACACACGCTCCATAGCCCGTGCTCTTTCTGTGATGTCTACTGCTCAAGAAAGCCTCTCTAGATTTGATGGCTGTTATTCTAGACTCTAGCTAGTCCAGCTGTATTTCCTTTTCTATATCTAGATACCTATGAAACTGTCTTTTGTAGCCCTATAAGCCTGAATTCCTCAGCTAATTAGACAATCCCTGGTGGGGCTTCTGATTGGCTTGTTTTCATTCCTCTAAACACTTGATATACCCTGTTAAACATCTGTTGTGCTTTAGACAGTATGTAAGGAATTTTTACAATTGTATTTTCAGAATTTCTCCATAGATGATGGATTTGACCAGTAGTTTTGTATAGGTAAAACATCTACCTAAAGGAGACTTTAAGCATGAGAAAGTGAGCTTTTTCTCCAGGTAGAGAGGTTAGGGGAAACAATAAAAAAATATTGGCATTTGCAATTTAATGAATTCTCCTTGGCTGAAATGGGTTTGGGTATCATGATATTGACAGCATATCTAACAGAGTAGTAAACTCTTGGCTTATGACTTACTTTGATAGAATGTTATGAAAGTAAAATTATAATTTCCAAAACTTGGCCCCAAAGATCTATAGCTTTTATGTTGAGATTTGGAATGCTCTCACTTGGAAATACAGCTTCAGTACTGCAAGAAGCCAAAGCCTCAGGTGGAGGAAAGTGTAGGTGTTCCTAGAAATAGCCCAGGCGAGCTCTGAGCCCAGACACCTACAAATGCTAGGGCTGCAACGACCCATCTTGCCGTAAAAAGCCTGTGGATGACACCAGCCCCCGCTGATCCCATGCAGAACAGAACCACCCAGATGAGGACAGTCCCTTCACAAAACAGGAGGTATAGTAAATTGCATAATAAATTAATCTGCTAATTTTTGGAGCTATTTTGTTGCATGGAATTTTAGAACAATGTCCTAGTATTCAGAAATTTTATCCAGTAAAAGTTGACCAACTACCTCTCAAGAAAGAGAAAGGGAAAGGAAACAACCATGATTGTTTTACTTGCTAATTTCCGTGATGTAAATAACTTGCCTCATTTCAAGCTATCAGCACGATGCCAATTGGCTCACACAATTCACAAACCAGTACAAGACAGAGTGGGCCCGTCTCACCTTCTCACTGCTTTTCCTGATATATATATATATATATTATATATATATATATATATAATATATATATATATTAATGTCCCAGACCTCTTCTCTGTTCTACAACTCAGAGCACATGATATATTCCATTTACATAATGCTGTCTGTTTTCAGAACCACTTTTTTCCCACACAGTATCTGTTTTAATTTTTATAGGAATCAAGAGCAAGAGTTATTACACAATTATATTACAGATAAAGGTGCCGAAACTTAAAGAATAATTTGCCGAATTTTCTCTCCTTTGGCTCCTCCTCAGGCACCATTCTTTGGCACCGCCCACATTTCACGTGATTGATTCCTCCACAACTGCCCGCCGTTACAGCTCCTTGCCCTGCACATTTTCAAGTACGGAGAGTATAATCTATCTATTTGAATAGAAAGCAATAGAAGGCTATAAATATCTGTCTATATTTACATGAAAGTCCTTCTGGGTAACCTCCTAACAAACCAGTTAAATGCATTTTCCAGTCTATTTGAAGCCTGTTTCTTACCCATTCTCAAGCTGAAAGCTGATTCTACTGAGACCATGCTTTGAAGAAAGCTGGTAACCCAGAGTTGCCTGTGGGAGGTCTGTCCCTTAGGTTTCCAAATAATGATTAAGAGGACATATGGTGACTTGAATTCTTACCAACATTTCTGAGCTTATTCAAGTTTTTTTTTTTTTTTTTTTTTAAGTGAACCAAAGGTTAACATCAATATATGAGCATTTTCAGAACTCTTCCGTATTCGTTTTAATCATCATTGTCATGACATAAATTAGGATTGGAATGGGAAAAAAAAAGTCTTTTCACAAAGATAGCCAAATTAAATATACCAGGTTTAAGCTCTAGGATTATATGTGTTACTCCTAAATTAAATTCTTCCAATGGTAATCTATCATTTAAAAATTACAGTTTTAGCATTTGCTTCTCCAGTGTTTGCAAATCATGAACATGACTTATGGAAAACAATTTACTGTAGTGGCTAGGCTCTCCAGATGCCTGTAATTTGATTATAAATTTAGAATATAGTTTGTGTGTCAGAGTTTGTGCTGAAAAAGGACAGCTGAAAGGAAGGAGGCAAGGGCCATAGTATATCTTTCCCAAGTAACAAAGGTTAACATTACCTATTTACATTTCCTTCTTCAGCATTTGAAAGCCTATATATCAAGGTTAAATTTTCACCATCTTGGTAACATTAGTCTCAGTAAATACCATTCCATGTGTGCTTCAGAAGAAAAGATCAAATTACCTTGGCAAATAGACAATTGAGCTTGCTCTCATTCTCTCTCTCTGTCTCTCTCCTCTCTCTTTCTCCCCTCTCCTCTCTTCTTTTTCTTTCCTCTCTCTTCTCTCCCCATCTCACTGTCTCTCTCTCTCTCTCCCACTCCTACCATTTTTCCTCCTACAGAAAGCATAGATTTTTCTTAAGAAAAGTTATAATGTGATGAAATCAAGTTACTCTTCAATAGCAAATGATTATTCAACCTTTTGGAGACACACTATTCTAGTGTACACAATAAGAAAATCTTTTCCTTTGTGTTTTTAGAGAAAGGGAAAGAAATTGTTTAAAGGAAAAAAAAAAAAAAAAGCTATGAATCCCAGCCTTTAATGAGATTTGAAAAATACCAGGCTTGAGGGTAGTAAGTTGACACCATTAAGAAAACTCAATAATATTCTTATTTTCCTATTATCGAGGTATCTGCTGCTTGGGCAGAAATAATGGGCTGAAGGTTTCTTTCCTATGCATCAGCACCACTCAAAGCTCTTTTGTAAAGCATTTCTGTAGCAAAGAACAAGTGGAAGGCCACAGGTCAAGGACAGATTGCATTCTGTGTAAGCAGACACCCTGACCCTGACTTACCAAATTTTTAAAAGAGAAGTTAACTCTTGGCTTTCTGGAGCAAGTTCTGATCAGACAAAGGAATGTAATCTTTTCAAACAGGGTCCCAGTGGCTGGAAAACCTCAGCTGTTTACCACTGAGCTGATTTTCCGAGCTATGCATAGGGCCTGTTAGCTTTATGCTGGTGCAATCCTTCTCCTGTTCTTTCGTTTCTCAAAGTCAAAAACAAGAATGATAAAAATAAGTTGGTGAACGTCTGAAATGTTTCCAAATTATACACACCCTTTTGATTTTCTTTTCTAATTGGTAAGGCACGCTGTAAATTATGACCGAGTATCTTTGAAAAAATGTAATCTCCAGGGCAAACTCCTCTCAGTTGTAATTTTGAATGCAACAAGTTTCCTGGGCAATCAGGTTTTAGCAAACAGAGTAAATCAATGGCAGATACCAGCTAGAATGCAGCCCTTCTTCAGTGTTGCGTTTTCCATGACTTCTTCATGGTGAAATGTTAAGCACACATCTACCTCAGTAAGGTAAAGGTGACCCAGCAGGTGAAAAAAAAAAAAAAAAAAAAAAATCCCTGCTCCAGGCTTTTCTGTAAGAAGGAGAGGATTTTTCTTTTCAAACTCCAGCCTCAGATACCTTGAAGCTATTGAATTGTGCACATCCGGGGATTTGCAGGGGGTTGCAGAACAAGATTACACACCCTGTTGATTTATTTACTGCAAGGACAACCAGAGCACTATTGCTGCTGGAAATCAGTCACGCGGAGAGTCTAACTAACCATGGACTCCTAAAGTTATTACTTAAACTGAACAACATCCTTGCACACAAGGGAAGCAAAAACAAACAATTTTGGTCTTCCCGTTCATTGCTGTTGGTTTAATATCATTTAGTCTTACAGGATGGAAACTCATATCTGACTCGATTATTTACTAAGGTAAAACAGAACAGAGGAAAACAATTGCTTCCAGTGTTAATTAAGGTTTATTCATAATTAACTGATTTGCTAAGAATTAAAAGAAGTAAGTGCTCCAAGCCTGGTGTGGTGGCTCATGCCTGTAATTCCAGCACTTGGGAGGCTGAGGCAGGAGGATCGGTGTGAGTTCGAGACCAGCCTGGGCTACAGAAGTGAGCTCAAGGCCAGCCTGAATTGCATAGTGAGACCCTGTCTCAAAAAGGAAAAAAAAAAAAAAAAAAAAGAAGTAAGTGCTCTTAATTTGTACGAAATTGGGAGGCTGGTGGTTTTTTTTGTTTGTTTGTTTGTTTTTGTTTGTTTGTTTTGTGACCAGGGTTCGAACCCACAACCTTGCACTTGCCAGGCAGGCACTTGTGCCATGGATCTATCTCCCCAGCCCCTGTTTTGTTTTGTTTTGTTTTTCTCTCTCTCTCCTTTTAGAATTAAACTTCAAATTCACTTCACATTGAGTGGCTTTAGAAATAATATCACTCTGAATTTCTCAAGTGACTTCTACCAGAATTAATTGTTTTCCTTCTAGTTCTCAGATAATTATGCTGAGGGCACTGTGAACAGGGCAGTGAGCAAACCAGACTAGCCTCATGGAGTCTATAACCTTGTAAGGAGAAAAAACACTGAAAGAAGAGACAAGATACAGACAATAACAGTGACACACTGTGACAACACAAGCAGGATGAGCAGGACGGGGGGCTCTGAGAGAAGGAATCCGGTGCTCCCCTCTGTAGCAGTGCGTTTCCTGCATGGTGCTGTGAGGTTCTTGATCAAAGCAATGCATTGCTTATGATGAAAATAAAAACAAAGCAAAAATTAATAAAAGTGGGTACAGTTGGGTAGGAAGAACTTCTAGTGTTCTGCTGCACAGTAGGGTAAGTATATCTGTGGTTGACAACAATTAATTGAGTGTTTCCAAAAAAAACCATCAGAGAAAACTTGAAATGTTTCTATCACAAGAAAAACAATGTCTGAGTGATGGATGTGCCGATTACCCAGACTGGCTCATTACACATACTACGTATGTATTGAAATGTTGCACTCCATTCTATAAGCATAGGCTACTATTATGTAGTTAAAAGTAAAAATACATTAAAAAAACATTTTTGCCATTCCACTTCAAATATTTTCAACATCAGACAACAAAGAGACTATTTCTTTGTTCAGTGACATTACAGCTGGCTGAGTTACTTATCCAATTCTCCTCATCAAAATCACATAAACTAAATTTGGCAGGTAGGCGCATTCTGGGATTACTGACAGTAAAGCTTGGGATGTGATGTTATGTGTTCAAATCCTCTTAGCTAATAAGAATAGACTAAATTCATCTTGGCTGTCTCCCCCAGAACACCACAGTCTAGAAAATAGACTAGAGAAAGGGGCTGGGGAGATAGCTCCATGGCACAAGTGCCTGCCTGCAAAGTGCAAGGTTGTGAGTTCAAACCCCCATCCCACAAAAAAAATACATAGAGAGAAAATAAATGGGCACTATAAAGAAGAGAAATAACTCTAACAGCTGGGCTGGGCTTGGTGGATTTTTTAATTTCAATTATTTTGGCTTTTTTTTTTTTTTTTTGAAACAGGGTCTCAATGTGTAGTTTGAGCTGATCTTGAACTCACTATGAATCCCAGGTTGACCACAAACTCATGGTAGTCTTCCTGTATCAGCATCCTCAGTGCTGGAATTGCGGGTATATGTCACCACACTCAGCTGGTGCATTTTAATTTTTACTACTTAATTTTTTTATGAAACTTTCTGAATTCTGAGGAACTCAGGGACACTGATCTAGTGTAACTCAAGCCCATTAATCATAAATATATATATATATATATATATATATATATATATATATATATATATATATATATATATATATATATATTTGAGACAGGTTTCAGTAAATTGTAAGTAGTGAAGTTGCTCAGGCTGTTTCAGCTTGTAATCCTCCTGCCGTGGTCACCTGAGTGCTATAATTATATATGTGAGCCACCACAGCTGGGTCTAAAATTTAATAGTAGCCTATTGCTAATGATTTTAAATTCATTCAAGGACTGACGAGATATATATATATATATATATTCTTTTCTAATGTAATTGTGTTTGGTACAGGGTCTCACTATGAAGCTTGGACTTACAGTGATCCTCCTGTCTTCAGCCTCCCCAGTGCTGGGATTACAGACATGTGCCACCACACCTGGTCTCTCTGGCCAGCTCAGCATGTCTAGGGGCAGGGCCAGAGTGGCATATGATTCTGGGGATCGAACCTGGTCCCTGTGCTTGCCTAAACAAGCACTTTGTCCACCGAGCCATCTTGCTGGTCCTGTACTGTTATATTCCTGTGAAAGAAGAGTTGATAGCCAATAGAACCACAGAGTAGTCAAAAACTTACCTTGATTAATTGTGGTAACAGAGATTAAGTCCCATATAAAAGGTGCTATTTATGTCAATTGCATTTTGGTGGCAGAAACCCCAAATCACTCGATTAGTCAACGTACTTAGGTCTCAGAAAAGAGAAAGCACACAGCACACTGCCTTCAGTCCAAGAGGATGAGCTGGCTTCCATGGCTTGTGTCAGATGTCCCCGCAGAGCCTCCTGTGGACACAAGTGAGACTTCTTCAGAGGTGGTTGGATCTAGAATCTGTGAGGCTGGGGTTGATTCATGGTGCAGTGCTAGGATCCAGGACACAAGGATTAAGGGTGCCAGTGCTCCCGGCCCTAAGTAACCTGGATAAGATAGAAAAGATGGAAAAGGCTGTGGCCGTACTTTGCTGCTTGCCACCTTCTGACCTGCCAGGGACTGTGTCTCCTCTGTCCTGCCCCTCTACCAGCTGCCCTAAAGCCAGCCAATTATGGACTGACCCTCTACAAACTGGGAGGTAAACAAACTTTTCCTTCCTTAACTTCAGGGCTCAAGTATTTTGTCTCAGCAAGAAGAAAAGTTCCAAGGACCCTGGTCCAGGCATGGCAGCCCAGAGGCTGAGCTTGCACCAAAGAGAACGGGACACGGAAGCTGCGTGATGTCAGTCAGGCTTGTCCTTGTCTTTTGCCCCCAGCTCACATGTGCTTTCCTTGGTTGTCAGCCTCCTTAGGCACTGTCTCTTGGGAGTGTTTTGTGTTATATTTGTGGGTACCAAGATGACCGTTAAGAAACCCTGGAACTCTCATCTTCTCGGCTATTCTCATGGAAAATTAACACTCTTCACAGTCCTCTTGCAAAAGCACTTCCGTATGCCTTAATAGAATTGACTTGTGTCTTGTCATGCACTCATTCTGGTCCAATTACCGTAGCCAGGGCAACAGGACACGTTGACCTGGGCTCGGTCCTTTCCACTCTGGGTTCTGAAAGACTAGGATTAATCCTACACAAGCCACATGGCCCAAGACAGGGGAAAAGGAAATTACCAGCAAGTACTGGGGTTCTGCTATCACAGCGGGGGTACCATCCTCTGTGTAACTGAACACTATATCTATGGACTGACATAGTATGGGACATTATCTCTACCAAGCTCGCAGTATAATAAAATTAAATATTTTGGACAAATTTCATTATTGTTGCTCAATATTATAAATTTATACTTTTTATTATTTATAAATTTATTATTTGATAAATACTCAAAACCAAAAGTCAAACTCTCGGAACTGAGTATGATGATCCCTGCAATCCTAGTCCCCTGGGAGGCTAAAGCATCAGGATCTCAAGTTTGAACAGACTCGGCAATTGAGCAACCTTGCAAGACTCTAACTCAAAATAAGAGAACTAAAAATATAAGGGAATAGATTATTGTGAAGGTCTTGAGTTCAATCCCCTGTACTGCAAAAAAAAACAAAACAGAAAGTCATGTATTAAATGAATGTGGCAGTGTTCCAGGCAGGAAATGGGTTATGAAAGAGGGTCAGAAATCCATAGAAATTGGGCTTCAAAAACAAACCAAAGTGGTCAGGTATTAACTTTGCTCTGAGTTTCCTAACAGGCAAGGGTGGATCATAAGCTCTCCTGAGCTAACAAAGGAAGCTCCCTACTCATTGATTGGGCGTTAAAGCTATAAACACAGAGAATAATTTTTCTTGAAGTCCTAATAAAAACATTAGTATCTGGTGTTAAAGCAGGTTCTCTCTCTCTCTCTCTCTCTCTGTCTCTCTCTGTCTCTCTCTCTCTCATGTGTGTGTGTGTGTATATGTGTGTGTGTGTGTGTGTGTGTGTGTGTCTAGGGCTTGCACCCAGAGCCTTCCAAATGAGCTACAACACAGCCCTTTCTTCAAATTGTAATCTATAGCTTAAGGTAGAGTCATACTAAGTCACTACACTGTCCAGGCTAGGTTGGAACTTGGGATCTTCCTGCTTCAGCCTCCAGAGTGCTGGGAAAGCAAGTATTAGCCACCACAACCCACTGGAAAGCAAGTTTTCGTGCTTTGGGTACAGAGTCTCACTACACAGCTGGGATTCACAGTGATCTTCCTGTCTCAGCCTTCCCAGTGTTGGAATTCCAGGTGCGTGCCACCCTGTCCTGTCTCAGTGGCCTGCTCAGTGCATCCAGGGGCAGGGCTGGCACAGCATGTGGTATCAGCAATGGGTTTGTGGTGCCTGTGCTTGCCCAAGCAGGTGCTTAGTCTGCTGAACTATCTTGCAGGCCCCAAAAGCAAGTTTTCTAAACAGGTCCTTCACATTTTAGTTGGTGAAAGCCAAACATAGTATTATATCATGGGTCTACAAAATTAGTTACTCAAAAGGCAAATGTGACCAGGCCCACACATATGTAAGCCAATGAAGGCTTGGAGGGAGGAAACCTTGGGTGAAATGCCAGCCTTGCCACATTTTAGCAGAGCCCCTTAACGAGGTCTCTTTCCTCCTCTGAACTCATGCTTTGAACTATAAAGAAGGAACTGCTGTATCTATATTTTCTGGTGATGTGTGAGAAATTAAATAACATGTGAACTTATTTTTCACTCTAAATCAACACCTTGCATACTATCTTCATCAGGAACTGATACTCCAAGATTTTCTAGATAAATCCTGATGAAATCGCATGTATTTTAAAATTAATTACAAGAATGCTTCATATGTGAGCCAATAAATGGTAAAAGGCTACTCTGACTTTTCATGGCAGCTCTAAATCAGAGCCATTTTACCCCTCTTCTTTAAAATTACTTTGCTCTTGTGGTGTCATAACAAAAGAAATATTTGTTTTCATGTGCCAAGTACTTTAAGGTAGCAATCATAATACTAAATAAAGCTCTGTAGACACCACTATACTAACTACCAGCCAGGCCCCAAATAAAATTCTTATGCATACATTAAAGGCAAAAATCTACACTTGGGAAGCTGAAGCAGGAGGATTTGCTGTGAGTTTGAGGCCAGCCTGAGCTACATACCAAGATCTTGTCCCAAAAAGTAAGTGAATAGATTAAAAAAAAAAAATTATGCAATAAAAGCATAGTCCTAAGCAGGTGTGGTGGAATTGGACATGTACAATCAGAGCTGCTGAGGGCAGGATGACCACCGACCTAAGGCATCCTGAGCAACTTAGGAAAACCATAGGTCTACGTACGTATCCGACGGCTATGTGGTAGTTCAGGGGACAGTGCTTGCTGACACGTGGAAGGCTCTGGGTTCAGCCTTCAACACTGAAACCAACAAATACACACACAAAGCATAAGCCCTGTGCTGAGAAAGACAGAGGGAAGCTTTATAATGCTCCTTATGATCTTTGATTATTAGACTTTTCCCTTGTGCCTGAGCTCTTGGGGTGCAGGATGCAGGGCTTGGCATCCTAAAGGGTCCCCTGTAGCTCTCAGTGTTCTGTCACTGCATGGTCTGCAGCACTTGATGGTACACATGCTATTGTGCTGTGTAAGAACTGATACTTACGTGCTTTCCTGGGAAGCTCATCAAAGCAGCATCATTTTTCCCTTCTACGGGCTGGGCATGGTGGTGCACATCTCTAGTCCCAGCACTTGGAAGACTGAGGCAGGAGGATCAGTGTGAGTTCAAGACCAGCCTGAGCTGCAGAATACAGCTCAAGGCCAGCCTAAACTGCATAGTGAGACTCTATCTCAGAAAGACAAAGGAAAAAGAAAGAAAGAGAGAAAGAAAGAAAGAAAGAAAGAAAGAAAGAAAGAAAGAAAGAAAGAAAGAAAGAAAGAAAGAAAGAAAAGAAGAGGAAAGGAAAGGAAAAGAAAGAAAGGAAAAGAACTTTTCCCTTCCAAGCAACCTGGTGGACTATCTACCAGACAGAACTTGTTTTCTCCAGGGTGGAATTCTGTGCTTTCCTAAGGGGACACAGAGGACGCTGTGAGCTCGTGGGCCACTCTAAGTCAGCACGTGGTACTCCAAGGGATACTCCTGGAGTTCAGTGAGATCATAGTTCACACACCAGAACAGCTTCTCTCAGTTGCCTTCAGCTTTAACACTGCCAGTCAGACCCAGGGAAGATTTTAAAAGGTATCAGTGCCTGAGCTGTAGGATGTGGTGATGCATGCCTGGAATCCCTGCAGTCAGGAAACTGAGGCAGGAGGATCATCATATCATGAGTTCAAGGCCAGTCTGGGGGCTATATAGTGAGATCAAAACCAGCCTGGACTACACAAAGAAATAATGCTTTCAAAACTGAACAGAGAAAGAAAAGTAGTGCCTTTATTTTCTTACACTAAAAATCCAGATTCAATCAGTCCAGGTAGAAGCCTGGGAATTAGGATTCCCTCTCTATCAGTGCTTTTCCCAGGTGATAGGAATGTGTGGTCCAGATGGAAATCCGCCCCAAACTGGTGCTGGCAGTGAGGCAGGGCACTGCAGACTTGGAAAAGAGAGTAGCCCATCAAGCGTCGCTGCTGGAAGACACTCCAGGAGACACCCACCAGGCCCATGACACTTGTGAGGCTGGGGAAGCGGTCAGAAAAGAAAGTGGTAGATGATAAGCAGGATTCTCGCTGGATCCATGACGCTACGTGAGAGGTTTAGGGGGAATGGAATGAAAATGTGCCTCATCTTCATGAAGAAAAATCTTGCATGAACCATTTTTTCTCTTCTTGTTGCTTTCCTCCTTTTTTTTTTTGTCTTTTTGAGACAGGGTCTCAGTATGCAGTTCTGGCTGGCCTTGAACTCACTTTTGTAGCCC
This sequence comes from Myocastor coypus, assembly GCA_004027025.1. Classification (NCBI taxonomy): domain Eukaryota; kingdom Metazoa; phylum Chordata; class Mammalia; order Rodentia; family Myocastoridae; genus Myocastor; species Myocastor coypus. Next base: position 17,694 of record PVJA010012630.1, on the reverse strand, counting down.
AGGCTGGTCTCGAACTCACACCGATCCTCCTGCCTCAGCCTCCTGAGTGCTGGGATTACAGGCGTGCGCCACCACGCCCAGCAACTTTCCTCCTTTTAACTGTCAGTGTCCCCCCCTGGAGGCGCCATGGAAGGGGACTTACACCCACGTTGTAGTGCTGCCTGTCTGAGCACCTAGGGAGGCACTCCGCTTCTCCTTTCAGTTCAGCGGTTGTCTCTATTGCTTTTCTCTCATTACTAGGGCAAAGTACCTAACACCCAAATTAAGGAAGGAAGGTTTAGTTAGCTCACAGTTTGTGGATGTGGAGGTTTCAGTCCATCATCAGCTGGCTCCCAGGCAGAGTGACACTTGGGAGAGGGCAGCAGTTCATGGCCGCAGAGAGCTACGAAACAGGAAAAGCAAAAAGGGAGGAGCAGCGACCACAACACGAAAAGCAAACCCCGCCCCCTCCCTAGGTCGTATTCAGGCTGTCCGCCCCCACGTGGGTGAAGCACTCACACCCACAGTCCTGGGCTTGGATCACGAGTCAGTCACAAACTCTAAAGGCCTGTCCCAGTGACTGCATGAGGTTTTGGGGAGACAACTAGACACAAATCATAACAGGGTCATAGTGGTTCTCAACCTTTCTATAGCCGTGACTCTGCAATACAGTTCCTAATGTTGCGGTCACCCAAACCAAAAAATAATTTTGGTGGCTACTTCAAAACTGTAATTTTGCTACAGTTATGATTCGGAATGTAATAAATAACATTTTCCGATGGCTTTAAGTGACCCCCTCCAGGGTCGTGACCCACAGGCTGAGAACCGTTCAGCTTGTCCTTCGGGGGCTTTTAATTGTCAGAACCAATAGAAACAAAACATCTCCCCGTAAAGGAGAAACCAGCTGTAGGTAGCTCCCGGCAGGTTTCTGTTTTCTTAAGTAGAATCCAACAGGGAGTTGTGGCATGGTATGCTTGGGAAATCATAGCCATTATGGCTCTTTGTTTGCTTTAAATGTTGTTGTTGTTAGTTTGCATTTACTGTCCATAATGGATAAACTGCCCATTGGATTTCTTTCAGAATTTTCTGTCTGAAGCTAAATTGATTCTGCAGAGCTAAGGTGACCTAAAATCCAAAAACTGTTCCTGTGCAGTTGGGGTGTTCCTGTGTGGCTGGGGTGCATATTTATAGGAGCCATGATGGGGGTCCAGGAAGAGTTACCCCTTAGGACTTGTAGACACAGGACCCTTTGTCAGCTCTGCTCTACAGATAGCTGACGCTCAGGTTCTTGCTCATAGCTGCTTGTGACTTCCTGGGTAAAATTTTGAGGTTGAACATATAAATAATATGGAAGGAAGGAAGGGCTTGAGGTTAATGTTCAGCAAAAAAAACAGGGAGGGGACTTTTTGCTAAAAGTTTCTCTCTTTTTTCTAAAAAGAAGCTACTCAGCTTCCTACCAATTGGTATAGTAAACAAAGATAAGAAGATTTTATTAATTTTTTCCAATTTTTATAATAACTACAAAATACATCTTATAATATAATGAAGGGAAATTTCAGGTTAATCATGTGGTATCCTGTGTTTTATTGGCACTTACCTTTTCTATTGTGCAATATGAGAGAAAATTAAGACACTGGGAAAATCTAAAGCATAGAAAAGTAGATTTCCTCCATGTTATTACCTAGGAACATAAAGAAATCTAGAAAAGCCAGATATGGTATTGCATATGTGTAATCCTACTGTTGTGGGAGGCTGAGGCAGGAAGATCCTGGGTTCAAGTGCAGACTGGGCAAGTAAGTGACTTAATGAGACTGTCCCCAAACCATAAAGCACTGCGGATTCGGCTCAGCACAGAGGCCCTCAGTTCAATCCCCAGTCCTTCAAAAGTATGGCCAGAAGTACTGACCTACACCTTAAACCCCTGCACTCAGAAGGCTGAGGTGGGAGGATTGAAAGCTCAAGGCCAGCTTGAACTACTCAGCAAGGCGCTGCTCACCTACCCGAAACAGGTGAGGTCTCTGCAAAGCACCCTTCCATCTAGAAAGTACATCCAGTGAGACCTGAGGTTTGTCTGAGGAACAGTAAGTGATAGACGATTCCATTCTTGATTATTCAGGAAGGATATGGTTTGACATTTGAGGGCTGCTGGAGCTTCTTGTCTGCGTGTTACAGTCCTTTGGGACTTCTGCTTGCTGCCTGTCCTCCTCCTACACGTGTGGCAAAGCTGATGCAGTCCTAGCCGGGGGAGTGTGTGAGATCAGTTGTTGGAACAAATGACCAACACTGATCAAGCTACAACTATACAATGAGGACAAGTAGAAAGCCCCTTTGGAACTTTCCAGACCTAGAAGCGCTGAACATGAGCCGTCCTTGAGCAATGCAGGTGAGATGGCACTGGGCTCCTGCACTCAGACCCCACACAGGACACGTTCCAAGTCTACGTTGATCCCCACACTTGCTGCACACAGTCCAGGGATTATAATAAAACTCAGCTCAGAGGCCTGGTGTGTCAGTGGTTGAAGCAAGAGGACCGGTGTGAGTTCAAGGCCAGTGAGAGCTACACAGTGAGCCCAAGGCCAGCCTGCTCTACAGAGCAAGAGCCTGTCTCCAAAAACAGCAAACAAAAAGGAAAAGGAAAAAGGACTAGGATGCAGATGCATGTGAAAGCCCTGGGTTTAGTCCTGAGGAACACACACACACACACACACACACACACACACACACACACACAGATGTCTAAAAATCAAAGAAAATAAGTACAATTTATTGCTCCTTAGGTGTCCCAGGAGTACAGCCCAGTGCATTAGAAAGGCGTCCTGTCAACAGGCCACAGTGATGGAACCTCACGCCGCAATGCTGAAGTGTGCTAGCATCAGCAAGGACATGGGTGGCGCAGGAAGCCAGAGTCTGAAACAGCAGGGAATGAGCACGCAGCGTCCTCACGCAGCGTAACTGACTTGCTTCCGGGGGGAGCTTTCCGATCATCCTGCTTGGCGGCTCCAAGGTCTGCAGGGTGTTCAGGGTCTCACTACTAGATCTGACTCCTAGTGATACACCTGTTTACAGCCCCTCCCAAGAGCTGGGATTATAGGCGTGGGCCACCACGCGCAGTCTCAATTGCTGTCTCAGCATGCCCTAGGGGCGGGGCCAGCATGTCAGGCCTGGGATTGAACCCCCGTCCCCTGCTCCTGTTTGAAAATGTTTTAATCCAATGAGCTATTTGGCCGGCCCTAGGTCTGCCTTCTAGAGACTTTGAGTACGAGCTTTATGTTCTGGGCCTCAGCTCCCACTTTTAAAGTGTATTAACTACCTTTATTGCTCTGCTGTAAGGATGTGATAAAGTTGACTATACAGTCTACTACCATGTTCAGCAGAAGAAGTGTGCGATGTCACCTATTGCAATATACTTCCTGAGGGTCAGTGGCAGAGCTTGGAACACGGGAGACCAGTGCTCTTTCACCCACCTGCACCTCAGCCTTTACTCTATGCTTTTTTTGACACCAGTTATTTCAGCCCACTCAGCCCACCACCCTCATGTGCCTACAGGAAGTCTGGCTTTAGCATCGGCACCGAGTGTCAGGGACACAACTTGGCCTGTGACCTGAGGCACTCACTGGGTCTAGAACACGCTCAGGAGTTCTTCGGGGTTCTGGACGGGGAAATGAGTTTGCCATCAGTTGTTGTCATCGAGGGTGTACCATGGCAACAGCCCAGAAGAAATACACTCACCTCCAGGTGCTGCCTAGACACACTACCTCCAAAGTAGTGGCTCACAACACTAGAAAATAAGTCACATAGCTTCGGAGCTCTGAAGTTGGTTGTCAGGGTGTCTGCAGGGTCATAAAACCTTCAGAGACTCTAGAAAGGATGTTTTCTTAATTCTTACAATTTCTAGTAGGTCCTGGCATTCTTAGCTTGTGACTGAGTAACTCTAATCTCTCTTCCCAAGGCCTTCTTTCCCACTTAGTCTGTCTGTAACCTCCCTCTCCCTTCTCATGACCCATCACGGAGCTGAGTGTGGTGGAGCACACCTGTAATTCCATTTAACAGGCTGAGGTAGAGAATTGCAATTGTGAGCCCAGGCTGGGCTACGTAGAGACTTTATGAAACCTTGTCTCAAAATTAAATATTTAGGGGCCTGGCAGGATGGCTCAATGGTCTAAAGTGCCTGCTTAGGAAAGCTTAGGAGGCTGCAGGGACTGCGGTTTGATCCCAGGCACCACATGCTGCGCCAGACCTGCCCTCAGGGCAGACTGAGCCAGCCATAAAAATAAACAAACAAAAGTTCTGAAACAAGAAATATAAAATAAAAAATTATTTAAAAAATTAAAAATTAAATATTTAAAAAAGGCAGAGAATGTAGGTCAGTGTGAACGCCCTGAGTCCAGTGTCCAGAATCCCTCCTCTAGCCAATAAAGAAAATAGTATGAGCCTGTTCCTTTTGTCCACTTGTACATAGCGTTATTTTTTTTTCTTATGTTTTCGTAGGGCCTCACTACATAGATCGGACTCAGTGATCCATCTGTTTTCAGCTGCCCAAACGCTGAGATTATAGGCATGTGCCACATCCAGTCTCAACTGCCATCTCAGTGAGCACTGAGGACAGGGCCCACACCCCAGCCGCTGTGACACATGGCCACTGTGCTCTGCCTAAGCAAGTGCATTAGTCCTCTGAGATATCTGGCCAGCCCTGTTTTCATTTTAAACAATATTTTTCTTTTAACAAGAACATTATAGTCTGATAGCATACCCTGTCCCAAAATTTAAAAGGGATGGGGGTGAGGCTAGGGAGATAGCTCTGAGACACAAGTGCCTGCTGGGCAAGTGCAAGGTCATGAGTTTGAACCCTGGTCCCACAAAAATAAATAAATTTAAAAGTAAAGTAAAATAAAATAAAAGGTGTGAGGATCCTTGGAAACACAGTGCCAAGGCCCTGGGCTCATTCCCAACAATGTAAAAAAAAAAAAAAAAAAAATTAAAACTGAAAAGGAGGAAAAAGGAAATAGTTTTTATTGCCATTTATATTTTTTTTTAAAAGAGAGAGAACATATCTTTCAGATGCCAAATACCCTGTTTCAGATACTGCACCCTTCACTCCAGACAAAGGGTTATCAGTGCAAAAATAGATTAGAACCCAAGATAGTAGCATGATATTTATTTTATATTTCTTTTTTATGATACTGGTGATGGAACCTAGGCCTTTGCACTGAGCTGCATCCCTTGTCCTTTTAAACAATTTATTTGAAGAAAGGATTCCCCTAAGGCACTAAATCACCCAGGCTGGGCTCAAACTTGCAATCCGCCTGCCTCCCCATTTAGAGTGCTAGTGCTATAGGCACGAGCTACCACACCTGACTTGTAGCATTAAATTTTTCAAAAGAAAAATAAACTAGCGATTTATAGCAGAATTCTGTGGTGCAGTCACGAATCCAAGCTGTTCAGGAGGCTAAAGCAGAAAGATAAATCGTTAAGGGCAGCATGAGTAGTTTAGAGAAACATTTTCTCAAAGAAAAAAAAAATAGGGCTGGGGAGATAGCTCAGTAGAGTAAGAGCTTGCCTGGCAAGTGCAAGTGCAAGGTCCTGAGCTAAATCCCTGGTATTGAAAAAAGAAAGAAAGAAAGAAAGAAAGAAAGAAAGAAAGAAAGAAAGAAAGAAGGAAAGAAAGAAAGAAAGAAAGAAAAGGAGAGAGAGAAAGGGAGAGAGAGAAGGAAGGAAGGAAGGAAGGAAGGAAGGAAGGAAGGAAGGAAGGAAGGAAGGACTGCAGCTAATTAAAATGCTTGCCTACACACGTCAACTCCTAGGTTCAATCTTCAGTCTTTCTTTTCTTTTTGACACAAGGTCTCACTGTTGCAGCCTAGGCTGGCCTGGTATTCACAGAAATCCTTCTGCCTCAGCCTCCCATAGGCTGGCATTTCAGGCATTGACCACCATGGCCAGCTAGTCTTTGGTACTGAGAACAAAAAAAAAAAAAAAAAAAAAAAAAAAGACTAAGTAAAGAAAAACAAAGGATTTGAGTCTTCTGTTTATGAAAAGTGTGTGTTTTTAAATTTTTTTTTTTGATTGACACATACTGATTTGAATGTATGAGGTCTAACAGGACACTTTGGTTCCTACATATACATTATACTGACCAAGTCAAAGTGATTCAGCTTACACTTATACGAAGCATATTTTTTTCATGTCCAGAAAACACTCTTTTCTGATCACTGATTCACCAAAGGTCACTGATTTCCAAGGAACTCATTTGACTATTACAAATACCATAGTACCCAGTGATATATAGACTCTCTTTCATGATGTTTCTTTTAAGGGGAATTTTAAAAAAATAAATCCAATTTCATAACTGTAGCAATTTTAAAGACTGCCCTGCAGCTACCTGGCAAGTGAAACCTAGATGTTAACCTGTCATCGCACTGTGCTTTGTGAAAATAACGCCAGAGGTGCTGGAACACTTCTTTTCAGCACTTGGAATGTGTCAAATGTGTTAGCTCAGACGCTGCAAAGTTCACCTCCACCTCCACCTCGGCACCTGTCCAACCTGGATTCTTGGTGAGTTGCGTGTGCTGTGTTCTGTGTTCTCAGACACAAGCACCACCTGAACAAGGTGTGTTACCAGTGTATTCTGCTAGCAAGTACGTGGGCAGGAATGAGCAGAGGCTAGTTTGACCAGGAACAGGCTCAGAAGCTTCATGGAAAATGCTCTTCCTTTACAAGCCCCAGCACCTGCCAAAGAATAGTTATGAATCTAAAATCAGGGCCTGGGGAGGTAGCTCTGTGGCACAAGTGCCTGCCCGGCATGTGCAAGGTCATGAGCTTGAATCCCAGTCCCCCCCGCAAAAAAAAATAAAATCTAAGATCATTTTATTCTTCTGTTTGGCCTCTTGAGACAGTTTCTTGCTGTGTAACCCAGGCCTGCTTAGAACTCATGGTGCTCCTTCCTCAGCCTCTGGAGGGATGGGCTTCCACACATGCACCACTGTATCCAGCTTGATTGAAGATGAGTGAACAGAGTGGATGTTTTATTTTGTTTTTTTGAGACAGAGTCTTACTGTATAATTCTTGTTTTGAATGTTTTTTTCTCCTTAAACTAAAAAAAACAAAAAAAAAAAATTTAAATTAGCAAATGGCCAGGAGTGGTGGCTCACACCTGTAATCTCAGCACTTGGGAGGCTGAGGCAGGAGGATCAGTGTGCGTTCCAGACTAGCCTGGACTACAGAAGTAAGCTCAAGGACAGCCTGAACTGCATAACTGCATAGTGAGACCCTGTCTCAAAAAAAAAAAAAAAGAAAAAAAGAAAAGAAAATGGTAAGGAACCAATATGGCTGCTGTGAAAAACTATGCGAACCATGACATCTTGTTATTTACAAGAGGAAGCTGATTGTTTCCAACTAATCCTTCACAGCTCAGTTTTAGTTATCCAATGCTCAACCAAAGCCATCTTTAAAATCTCTTTAAGACATGATAAGCCAAGACCAGGCCTAGTGGCACACATCTATAATCCCTGCACTCAGAAGGCTGAGGCAGGAGGATTAGAATTTGGGGCCAGTCTAGACTTAAAGCTCAACCTATAACTATGTAATGAGACCTTGTCTCAAAAAAACAAAACACAGGAGCCAAGGAAATAGCTCCGTGGAACAAGTGTCTGCCTGGAAGTGTAAGGTCATAGGTTCGAACCCCAGTCCTGATGAAAAAAGAAAAAGAAAATGAGGGATTCCTCAAGAAAACCACACCACACCACACACACACACACACACACACACACACACACACACACACACCATAATGATAAACTGGGACTATAAAAAAACAGATTTTTATATACTTTTATATACATATTATATATTTTTACATACTTTTAAAAATATATTTTTATATAACTATAAAAAATTGCTTCTGGGTGGCTGAGGCAATATGATCATAAACTTAAACCTGGCCTTGGTAATTTAGCCAGATTCTGTTTCAAAATAAAAATTCAAACAAGGGCTGGGGAGAAAGCGCAGTAGAATAAGCACTTGCCTGGCAAGTGCAAGGGCCTGAGTTCAATCCCCGGTTCTGAAAAAAAAATTCAAACAGGCTAGGAAGATAGTTTAGGGCAAAGGTCCTGTATTCAATCCCCAGTTTGAAATATATATACTTTGTAATATAGAGCATTTATTTATTTACTTACTTATTTATGTGGCCAGCTCAGCCCACTGTACGGGCGGGCCTGGCACTGCATGTACTGCGGGAGATCGAGCTGTGGTCCCTGTGCTTTGCCTAAGCTTGCCTAAGCTGGAGCTGTAGACAGCTGAGCTGTCTCGCCAGCCCCTAGACCGTCTTCTAAAAGACACACCAACCCAACCTGCAAACATTTTCTTTGGAGCCCTGTCTTCCCTGCCCAGTCTCTCTTCCTGAAGGCAAGCCCATTCCCTGCCTTCTTCAGCCTCGCTCCCCTGGGCTGTGAGCCTGTGAGATAGTAGCTCTCTCTCCTTGTGCCGCTAGTGTCTTCCAGGGGTCTTCTGTACTGCCACAGCAAACAGAGCCAGGGACCCTTCTTAGTTCACTGGTTCGACATTAATCGAGTTGAAAGCACGTGGAGAAGCTCAGCGGAGGGATTCCTCAGTCCAACAGCCTAGGAGATCACCCTCCAGGCCGCTGCCTAATTTGTTTCTGTTTTTTCAAGGCAGATCTCCTCTGATTAGCTTCTTGACTGAATCGTCTGCTCTTTAGGAAGGAGAGTTCCAGAAGCTGTCCTGCCAGGAGCTTTATCTTAAGTGTGTAACGTGCATCCTAGGACTAGGAGGCAACCCGATGGCTGGGGTCCCACCCCAATGAAGATGTTTTCCCACTTTAGTGGCTACACAAACATCACTGCTCTTTCTCCCATGACCAAGATAAGCATCAAGAAATCTCACAAAAGAAAGCCCGACGTTTTTTGAAGGTGCTTGTAAACTCACCAAAAACCAGTCTCTGAGGAAGGGGTTGCTTCCTTCTAGAATCACCCGCTGCAAACTTACTAAAAAGTGAAACGCCACAGACTGGAAATACAAAGATTTCTAAAAACAAAAATGTCCCTAAAGAGGTCACAACCAGGATTTCCCTTGTTTTTCTGTCTTTACTGTTCTCTCAGTCGGTCTGTTTTTCTTCTGTCTCTGTCTGTCTGCCTGTCTGCATGTCTGTCTGTCTCTGAGTCAAAGCCTCAATATGTAGCCCAGATTGGACCTTAAACTCTTGGCAAACTTCCAGCCTCTGCCTCGGCAGTGCTGGTATCCTAGACCTGCGCTGCCACACCTCGCCCTCATTCAGTTTCATTGCCTTGCAGTTGAAAACTTTCTTTACCATGGTAGGATATCTTTCAAGCACAAGACAAAATACTCTTCTGAGCTGCTTTCCTTCACAACAGCCCCCCACTGCTGGTGCCCCTCCACTCCCCTCCCCACTGCACTCCGCACCCCATGTATAGTGCTGCAAGCCTAACACAAAAACAGAACATTCAGTTAAATTTGTATTTCAGATATACTATGAGATATATTTGAATTAAAAATTTTCACTGATTTTAATTTAACTGAGTATTTTATCTGGTAACCCTACTCCCCCTCAGTTACTTTTTATAAAATTTTTCAGACTCCAAATTTAGTGACATCCACTGTGGCTTTATTTTATTATTATTATTATTATTATTATTATTATTATTATATTTTATTTTATTTTATTTGCATTGCATTGCATTCAGGATTGAACTCAGGACCTTACACTTGCCAGGCATATGCCACTGAGCTATATTCCCAGTCCATCTATGGTGTAAAGAGTATCTTTATTCTGTAACCCAGGTCATGGGGAAAATGCTAAAGGCTCCATAAGAAACCACTCTCTGCTGGACAGCTGTATCTGTCCCTTTCAGATTTTTACCCTTTTAGCTGAACAGACCTGTCTGCTACTTCCAGAAAGCTGATCACACCTGAGGAATGGTTCTCTCCCCTCTTCCTTTTCACTGATTTGCATTTTCAATTTTTATTTTATATATTTTTTTGGTGGTACCAGAGATGGAACTCAGGACCTTGCATTTACCATACAAGTACTCATTCCACTGAGCTATCTCCTGGGTCCCTAAATTTTTTATTTTTGATCTCAATCAACACACCCATTCTACCCCTATGCTACATGTAGTTTGCCTTCCTGGTGGATAAAGTCAATAATGATTGTGCAGGGACTGTCCAGGAAAATTTAGGGTTAATGCTGTATCAAAACTCAACTTAGATGCTAACTTTTGACTTTCTCTTCTAAAAAGCAAAGGCAAGCAACTGATTTGCATGTTTTTCCATTGTTTCATCTGCTTACAATCTGCTATAATGTAGACTACACTAGGCAAAGCCTAGAAAAATAGATTTCAGATTAGTTTCTCTCTGACTGAGAGCTCAACAGATACCAGTTATTGTTGGAGAGAAGAGAGCAGCAGATGGGTGATTTATTTAACCTAACACTTTTATATATGCACCATCAGGGCAAGGCTTGCCATTTGTGTTCTAAATGCACCTGTGATTTAAATGAGTTATCACTAATATCCCAAACCAGCAGCTTCTAAAGTAGCTTAATATGTAGCTGCCTTCAAAGATGCTTGCAGATTAGCAAAATGTTAGACCCTGCTTTCAAAGAAGGTTGTCTTCCATTCATTCTCTTTTTTTGTTTGTTTGTTTGTTTCCTTTTTTGAGACAGAGTCTCACTATGCAGTTCAGGCTGGCTTTGAGCTCACTTTCATAGCTCAGGCTAGTCTCTAACTCTCACATCAATCCTCTTGCCTACTCTCCCAAATGCTGGGATTATAGGCATGCACTACCATGCCTGACCCATTCATTCATCCCCCCCGCCCCCCCGTGGCTGGCTCAGCCCACTGGCACGAGGTTCCAGGGATCACACTGTAGTCCCTGTGCCTTGCCTAAGCTTGCCTAAGCTTGCCTAAGCAGTTGCTTTAGATTCCTGAGCTATCTCACTGGCCCTTCATTCCTTCTTTTTTGTAAGTTTAATATTACTCCCCCTGTAGCAAACTGATTTTCTTTGACATTCCTAAGAGAAGTTAGTCATAGAAGAAGCTGTAATATTTTTTTTAGTAAGAATGCCCATCTGTGAATCAGGTAATGGGCATTATAGATCTCATAAAACCTACCTTGCATATCCCTAAAGAACTCATTGGTACACGGAGGTGGGGGGAAGAGGAGCAGAGTCCAGATGGACGTTCACTGCTCTAGGGACCCTATGAGCTCAACTTTGCCTTGGGGGACTCAGGGAGTTTCTATGGTTCTCAACTGGGATCTGGAGAATGCAGAGAACTTGCAAAAGCTAATGAGCTGATTCAAGCCTGTAGGTAAATCAAAGCGCATCTCTTTTCAGGTAGTCTAGGGACAGACCGCCAGTTCACAGGCTGGAGGCTGGAGACCTCAAGGATCATGGAACTTGGGGTGAGAAATGCCTCTACCCTCAACATCCCATCCTCAGGCCTTTAATTCTTTATGACTGAGGCCATTCCAGAGGTAAATCTGTCCTGTGTTGATTATACCTGCTGGGTCTGATGATTTCATTACTTTGTTAATTAAATTTTGGTCTAATTTCAGTCTCTCCTTGATAGTTTGCTTTTAGAAATGCAGAAGAGGAAGCTCGACCACAGAGGAGGGTCTGCCTCTGAGTTAGCCGTACAGGCTTCCTTCTTGAACTTCAGATGATAGCTCGTGCTGGGCTTGGTGGAGACCTCTAAAGACCTGGGTTAAAAATATTCATCTGGGTAACTTAGAAGGACCACAGGCTGCATTACTTTTCTAGAGAAAAATGCAAATAACCCTGTGGCCTCTCGAAACTGCCAGAAATAATGTTCCCAGGGGCTGCTCAGGGACCAGAGGCCAGAAGCCTAGTCACTTTCTGCCTTTCCCTCCCTCCTCATTTCATTTCACTTGAGAATTCTCTCTGTAGCTTCTTCACCCACGTCCTACTTGGGTATGCATGTACGCTGCATGTGTTTTACACTAATTTTTTCTGCATGGTTTATTATGTTAGGATAGGAGCTGCCTAGGGCTATAGATGTAGATAGATCCTTGGTAGAGCTCATGCCTAGCATACATGAGACTTGTGGGGTTCATTTTCAGCACTCCCCATGGCCGTTTCCCCATTAAATCTCTTTAGGTAGATGACTCTGAAGAGAGAATTTTCCTGCATAAAATCTATGTGTTACCTGTTCTTGCTACTTTGTTTGTATGATATCATTGCAGGCATGTGCTGCTGGAAACTGGCTCTTTCTTATTTTTTCCTAAACAACAACAAAACATTAACAAGATCTAAAAAGAATTTAAAAATATTAAAGAAAAGCATTAGAAACAATGTATAACTTCATCAAGCAAATCGATAGGAATTCAACAATGGTTGCTCTATTGCATAATTTTGCCTTCAAATTAGCTGCTCAAACTGGTCAAGCAATGGGCATGACTCATCCAGACAGCTGATGCTGAAAACCATTCCACAAAGCACTGTACATGGTTTCAAAGTAAATCCTGAGGGGATTTGACTGACCTTGGGAGATACAAAAATTACATGTTTTGCTATACAAGTCTTGCTTTAACTTTCCTTTAACCACCCAACAGAAACGCTTAACCACGAGGCATAAAACATAAAGCTAGATTAGTATGCTGAGCTGTGAAAGGCTTGAATCAACAGCTTCCAACATTGCTAGTTTTGCCAATAATCCATTGCAATTATGGAATGCTGGACTATGTATACAACTACTTTCTCTTAGTTCAATGAGAAGAAATTTTTCTACCAACAATAATTATTGGGAATGTACTACTAATGTGCTTTGAAAATGCCACATTATTTCTTATTAAAAGAAAAAAGATACATTGCCTAAAGATTTGAGTAAGTAGGTTTTTACTAGTTCTGAAGTAGAGAAATGCTGTGTTATCCTTTGATCAGAATTTAAGGACACCTAGTATAGTTTATAGGAGTACCACAGCAAAAGTCAGAGTCCTTTCAATATCTTTACACAGCATGACTATCTCTTATACTGCAGAAAATTGCTATGAGAGTGTATTCTGCAAATATGTATATGTCATCATTATTGAGGCTTTCTTCAAAAAAGGTGTGTGTCATATCTGTTTTCGCTTATTAAGCTAGAAATGCTGTTAAAAAAAAAAAAATTAGTCACTCAGATTACCAGATGTAAGCATGCAAAATTGAGGGAAAAAAGTTATGGGAAATTAAAAAGGACAAAAAAAGATTTAGGCATCAACTGCTCCCCTCTGTAGACCAGCAGAAATAGGCTGCACAATCCTCCACGCCATCCTGTACATACACATAAATGGCATCAGCTCTTTTCTTTTTGAGACCAGGACTCACTATGCAGCTCAGGCTAGGCTTGAGCTCACTTTGTGGTCCATGCTGGTCTCAACTTGCAACAATCCTCCTGCCTCAGCATCCTGAGTGGTGGATTATAGACATGTGTCACCATGCCCACCCCTTTTTTTTTTTGTACCAGAAATCAAACTCAGCACCTTGCACTTGCCAGGTAGGTACTTAGGCCACTGAGCTACATCCTGGCTATTATCAAGAACACTTGAAAGTCACCAACAAGGGTGGGGAACACAGATCAGTAGAAAGGCCTGGATTTGATGTCCACTACTACAAACAACAAGGACAACAAAGCCATCTCCTAGAGTGTCACCCTTAATACGTTAGCCTTAGAATTTCTTACCATGCTAGGCTGGGTATCTTCTTTATGTGTTGTAGGTCTAGCTGCTCCATTTATTGTTCTGCCTGTCAAAGAAAGAGCAGTCAAAGCCCCACTATTCCACTACTGGCCTTTGCAGGGGACATTTAATCTATGGAAGTGTGTGCATGGGGGGGGTGCATTTAAAAATAACTGAATACTCCTTTTGCAATATTTATTGATCTTTCATCAAACTTTGATTCCATAGATGAGTACTACTTAGCTGAAGGGTAGGATTTTGATGGTAAGTCAAGATTTTTAATATCCCATCAGGGCTTTTACTATCTCCAAATCATAGTCAAGCTTCATTCATCCCTCAAATACTTATTGATGCCACTGTTTACTAAGATGTGTGCTCAGAGTCATGAATATGCTGATGAACAGCATAGTTGTTGTGTTGGCAGGGTGGTAGGGACTTGTCCGAAAAACTCTAATGCTAGATGTGATCAACACAGTCTTTGTCTTTAGCTCTGCTCTGAGGCATTTATCTAATTATTTGATGTAGATTTTGGGCTTTCCTGTCCTATCTAGAAGACAGGGTACTTTAGGCCATAGTTACAGCCATGGCACTTCCTAAACAATGTGGATCTGAATAAGTTAGCATCTTTTCCATGAAACCAGTATGGTTGCCATGGATTGAAAGGCATTTGGTATTCAAGAAATACGTGCTGAGCCCTGTTATACATGGGCCACGCTTCTGAGAGAGTGGCCTAGAATTTTTATGTCATTGTTCTTTATTGTGGCCCATTTAGTACTTACTCTGAAGCATGTAAACTCTGTCTTGAAACAATATTTTTATAGTTGTGGGAATTGAATTATACTGGGTTACAAAGGAATCCAACTGACGTATACTTTGATTAATAATGTTGGGGCTGTGCTGTTGATTCTTTATCCAAAAACATACAGAAAAAGAAAACAATAAAAAAAACTGTAATAATAATCTATACTAATCTGTACTTATTTTTTGTGGTACTGAGGATTGAGTTTAGAGCCTTCATACTCAGCTACAGCTCCAAACCTTTTTAAAAATTTTGTATTTAAAAAAAAAAACTTGAGAACACCTTAAGTGCTTACTTTTTGCCTGTTGATCAGATAACTAGAACTACTTGTGTTATCTATGTAGTGTGGGGTTTTTTTATTTTTTTTTTTTACATAAAGACATCTCTCTTTTTTTTTTTTTTTTTGTCTTTTTGAGACAGGGTCTCACTATGCAGTTCAGGCTGGCTTTGAACTCACTTTTGCAGCCCAGGCTGGTCTCGAACTCACACCTATCCTCCTGCCTCAGCCTCCCAAGTACTGGGATTATAGGTGTGTGCCACCATGTCTGGCTCTAAGACATCTCTTTTTGATAATGATAAATGTGTTTTTTTAAAAAGCCTGGTTTTTCTTCAATGCACTTTTAAAGGTTTTTAAATTGTTTAATATCTGGTCAAGATGAGATTTTTTTTTTTAGGTGCTTTAAACAATTTATTTAACTGAAATGGACTTACATTTGTTTCTTAAGTGACTTCCACTTATTTGGATACATCTTTTCCCAATGGAGATTTACAAGATCTTCAAGCCAATGTAAATATTTTATAAATATTTGGGTATATACCTGCACAATACCTCAGCAATACTTTTCAGCAAGAAAACACTGAAGAGTAAAGACCAGACACAATTACTCACTACAGTGAAAATCTGCTGAGATATGGTTGAGGTAAGAAGGCACCACATACCTCTTCAACTAAGAAAATCACCCTTACAACACAGAGCAATGTTATTTTTATACAGGATCTAGAACACTTAAGCTGTCAATTAGGTGGTGAATGGCAGAACTATATCCCAGTTTATGCCATGAATTCATAGGGAATAGGTTCCAACAACTCAGGTTCCTTCCCATTGGTCCTCACAAAGTGCGCTTCTCGGGGAGGGGCAGACTGGCGCTTCAGTTGAACCCAAGTACCTTTCTCTTTGGCTTCTTTCTTTTTCTGATCATTTTCCTTGACACCTTTCAGGAAGCTATCATGACTTTTTGAATGTTTAATATGCTCAATACGTACATTAATCCTCTTGGCAAGTATCTTGCCCTTAACTTGCTTGTTTACAACAATGCCAACAGCGTGCTGGGTAACGTTGTAGACTCTTCCTGTTTTGCCATGGTAACATTTGTGAGGCATTACTTTTTGCACAGTACCCATTCCCTTGATGTCTACAATGTCACCCTTTTTGTAGATTCGCATGTATGTGGCCAAAGGAACCACCCCATGTTTTCTAAAGGGCCTGGAGAACATATAACGGGTTCCCCTCCTCTTGCCCTTTGTGTTAGTCATTTTGACAAATTACTGGAAGATGGCGGTTCCAGCCGAAAAGTAGGATGAGATTTTTAAGAACTTCAGTTTTAATTTTTTTTTTTTTAATGGCTTGTTCAGTCAGCCCACCCTGGGGATGGGCCTGGCGCAGCATGTGGTGCCAGGGATCCAATCACAGTCCCTGTGGTTGCCTAAGTTTTCCTAAGCAGGCACTTTAGACAGCTGAACCATCTGGCTGCCCCTTCATTTTTAATTTTTTTTTGTTGTTATTGTTTGTTTTGTTTTGTTTTGTTTTGCTTTTTAATATATTGTGGCTGGCTCAGCCTGCTCTGGGGTTGGGGCTGGTGTAGCATGTGGTGCTGGGGATCGAACGGCGGTCCCTGCAGTTGCCTAAGCTTGCCTAAGCAGGTGCTTTAGACCACTTAGCCATCTCCCCAGCCCTATTTTTAATTTGTAATGAAAGTTTACAACTTGATTGCTTCAAAAAAATCCACAAACTGCAAGCATTGGCTAATAAAGGTTTTAAATAATAACAACTTTTTTAAAATAAAAATAAAAGTGAAAAAAAAATTGAGAAAGGGTCTCCCTAAGTTGCCAAGTTGTTCAGGTTGGCCCAACTTGTGATCCTCCTGCCTAGGCCTCCCAGAGCACTTGGATCATAGGCACACTGTCAATAATTGTGGGTCCCCATATACATGCATATGTAATAGAAGCACATTTCTCTAACTAACAAAGAGTCTTAAAATAAACACAATTTGATAACATTTTATTGAACTCATTCTTTTAGCCTGTTTTTCTGCTGCTATAACAGAGTGCCTTAGATTGGATCATTTGTAACGACTTCTGCTTAGCCCAGCGGTGGTGGCCCAGAAGACCAACGTGCTAGCAGAGATAAGGGCAAGCTAGTACTATGTCAGTGAGCTTTGGATGGGAACAAATGCCCACCTCTTTTGAGATCCACTCCCGCAGTGTGGAGTGCCAGTATCATGGCCCGTGGCTCACATTCATCCATCCTGGGCAGAGCCCTCACGAGCACGTTCTATGGGTCTGACCTCTTCGTTACTGTTGGTTGGCATGGAACATTGCACCTGGGACCTCCACATGGAGCTATACCCAGCCCTTTCTCATTCTTCTGTTTTGAAAGAGGGTCTTGCTAGCCACTGAATTCTAAAGGCTGGGCTTAAACTTCTGGTCCTGCTTGAGCCTTCTAGACTTCTGGAGGTCCCACCTCTTAATACTGTCACGGGCAATGGCATTTCAATGTGAATTTCAGAGGGGACATTCGACCACAGCACAGTCTGAAGGAAGAAAAAAGAAGAGATGACTTCCTCTGTGCAGAGCACCTGGGGACAAGGGAGGACTGGGCATGGGCGCTCCTTCTTTCTTCTTTTCTGTATGAACTTTTTACTCCCTTTGGGGAAGCTTCATGATAGTGAGGTTAGTTTTGCTTAGAATACACTTAAAAATTACATGTAGTGGTAGGGATGTCACTACAGGGCAGAATACTTGCCCCATACACACAAAACCCTGGCCTCAGTCCCAGCACTGCTTGAAAAGGATTGTACCCTGCGGAAAAAATAAAGGCAAAACAACTCAAGGCCCACATAGAAAAAAGCAGAAGACTACAAAGTAAAGCTGTTTTAGGCAAGCATCATGGCTCATGCCTGCAGCACAGCACTCAGGAGGCTGAGGGTAGAGGA